>VXBT01004570.1:85470-212910 GCA_013400235.1 Oriolus oriolus
CCAGGCCCGACATGGCGGCCGCGCGGGGCGGGCATAAGGGTGTGGAGGCTGTCCCTGCGTGCCACCGGCTGTGCTGCTAGGGCACTCCTTCTTACAGGGGAGTTGTCGCTCTGCTGGATTTTTGCATTTGTGTAGTAAAACGTAAATAAGTTTTTGGTGAAGGCTTGTATTTTCACTTGATGTCTGTATCTTGCTTTCACTGGTGCTGCGGTTTGCCATTCCCTACCTTGTTTCGTGTAGGATGTTCCTATTCATTTCCAGTTTGTTACATACATGCTCAGTACGTCGATCTTCTTGCCTAGAAATCTCCTTTATTAGCTGGGCTTGTTCCTGGAATCGTTTTTCTTTGCCAGATGGCGTGGTGGTCTCACACTGTTTGCAGGGTGAGGCAGCCTTTCACCTCCCTTCAGCAATTGGGTTGAAATTTCAATTCACATCGGTACCAGCAAAGATCAGTTTATGTAGTGATGTGGTTCCTAACACGTCCCGGGGCTCCTGTTTGGTGCCATTCCTGCTTCCCGGACCTGCAGCTTGTGAGACTGTGAGAACCAAGGGGTGAGAGCTTTTACAATGGTTTGGGGACGATTTTTTTGGTGTTCCCACCCCTTATATTCCTCTGTATTAACTATACCAGGCCAGATTAACGCGGATTTCTCGGGGCTGCCAACAGGTGTCAGCAGTGATTCAGTTACATTTAATTTCCTCTTCCCAGCCCGAAGGTTCCAGTGCTCCAAGTACCGGGAGTAGGAGCAGGAGCTCGGATGCAGGAGTCTAAAAGGGTGGGAGGCCTCTTGCTGGCTGAAGGGATAGGGAGAACAAGATGGGGACTGTCAGGCCATTCGGAAATACGTATGTTCTGTAATGATGGTGCTGTTTCTTTTCCTCCCTGTAGCCAAGAGTCAGGTCTATCAAACAGGGAAGAAAAATCTTTGCAGATAAAGGTAGGAAATGGAAAAGGAGAAAAGATCATACTGAGGCTTTTTGTTTCCCCCCAGACTGAGTACCTGTAGCACATGTCCGTTTAGCCTGTAGGATGAAGGTACCTATGGGGACATTCCTTTCTTTGGGGACCCTGTTTCCTCTCTGCAGTTGGTTTCTGTGTGTCTGTCAATTTGCCACGCTGAAATCCGTCTCAGGTCCAAAGAGGGTAGGCTCTTTTCTGGTTTGCATTTTGTAATTCTTGACCTTTCTGATACTTCATAAGAGTCGCAGCAGCACAGAGAGTTTCTTGTGTAAAGGTTTTTGTTGGCTTGTTATTATTTTATGCTATTCAAAATATTAATTGTTGTGATGATTTATGGTCTGGAACTTGTTACTGAAACCTTGGATTACTCTTAGTGTAAGTGGGTACTGTTCCACAAAATATTTGAAGACTTAGAAGCATTAAGGAAGCTTCTACTGCAAACTGGGGAACCTAATAATTTCGGAAGTTATAAAATGTCGGCTACTTTCAAAAAGATAGTTCAAATGTGAACAGTATTTTTTTCTCGTATCTACAAACAAAAGGCTTAATTGCCTTTGTTCTTGATTTTAGTTCATATAGTTGCTATTTAGAGTTTTTCATATTAAGCAACTGTTTAATAAAAAAAATAGTTCTTGGGCAGAACTTACAGGAATAAAGTTGTGAAATTTCCCAAGCAGTAGTTAGGTACCCACAAAAGACCAAAATAAAAAGCCATAGCCAAATTCATCTGTTTTTAAGGCAGTGAATAAATATGGCTATTGCTTGTGGAGGTTTGGATTTATTTTAGTAGAAACCTTAAATAAATGTCACTTAAAAGCACAGTATGCAGGGGAAGACAGATGGTGTAGTTTATTGAAGGATTGATCTATTACTGTTTCAGAATAAAGAAACCTATAGCTTTTTAATTACTGAAATCTTGCAAAATCAAAATAGGAAAAAAAATTTGAAGCGAGGCAGTTGTGAAAGAAGAAGGGGAGATAATTATTCACAATAGCTGTTTGCTCCTAAGTTCTAGATTGTTCTTTGAAGGATATAAAATCTGGTATTTTGGAAGTATAGTGACATAATATTAATGTCAAAAGCTGCTGTCAGCTAAATAAGGTGTGTTACTGTGAATTGAGCAAATACTATAATTATGGAAACAAATTTATAGGACCTTGGGGAGGCAGAAGAGTTTGGGAGACCATTTCCAAGATGCAGTGGAATGGTATTCATTACGCCCAACCAGCAGAGCACAAGGTGTGTCAGCATTCAGGCTAGCTATTACTTCAAGAAATGCTGTATTTTTCATTACAAACTCATTGAACAAAATGCAGAGATAGGATCTGGCATCAGGTCTGAAATGTAGAATTTGCTGTCCTTCTCCAGTCCTTACCTTAAAATCATCTGACTTTGAAATTAAACTTTTGTGCACTCTTTGATCTATGAAACATGTGTTCTTTTTTTATAGTGCCGGCACTTCAACAGGATTGATCCTTGTCAGCAGCTGATGATTAGTAGTCTTTTGAGAGAGAGTAGCTTGCTTTCTTTGGTTGACATGTTTCTACTCTGATGTTCAAGTTACGGAGTGATTCCTTTCATCATCTGTAAACAAAATAGCAAGTGTTGACACTGACCATCAACAGAGACTGCTGTGAGTTCTTTGTTTTCCCACTGAGGTCGTATTGGTTCTAACATGGTACACATAGATGGAAGCTTTGGGGTGGCTGACAGTTTGGGGTGTATGGTTTGTGAATTTCAGGTGAAAGGGAGGTGTTAACTTCAGCCCAGAACCTTTGGCCTTCTTAGGGCTTAAGTTTCTGACTAATTTTACAGGTGAAAGTTTAGGTGCCTGTGTTGTCTTTGGTACCTAGATAGATGAGGACTGTACAGATAACCACATTTTTGATCTAGGGACACATTATATACTTCCTGATTTTGTTGCCATAAATGTCTAGATACTTTAATTTTTCTTTTATTAACTGTTGAAATGTGAATTCTCTAAGAGGCAGTAGCAACACACAGCCTTTTAGGCAGCTCTGGGTAGGAAGATGAAGATTAAAATAAATGTGGCCACAATCAGCTGTCTTGCAACAGCCCCCTTTCAGTTAGCACCTCTTCTGGATGGCTTGTTTTTACAGCTGGTGTGGAAAGGCTGTGACTAAGAGAAGAGGCTTTTTGCATTGGAGGGGTTTGGATTCTAACGTTCTTCTCACCTCCATTTTTCAGCTTTGGATCTACACAGTATGCAGAATAAGAAGATAAGCAAGAAGAAATTTTCACTTGCCTTGTAGTATTACTGTGAGTCCTTCAGCAAGAAAACCTTGGGGAATTTTAAATTTCTGATCTCACAATGAAGTTGATATTTTACAACATTGTCTCATTTAGTGGCATAATATATGGCAAAATAAAAGCTGCATCACAGAGAGAAACAAATATTTTTGGCTCCAAAGTCAATATATTTTGGAGCCTAACACAGTCAATTTTTGGCTCCTCTGAGGTTTGCCCGTTCCATGGCCTGTGAAGCCATGTTAGGTAAAGTCATTCACACATTACTGATTCAGCTTAACCTTTCTTACTTCACTGTGCTTTGCATTCTGGGCAAGAAGCCTCCATGCTACTGATCCACCTCACCCGGGTTTTACCTCATTCACTCAGCCAGTTGTGGGTCTTCATCACAAGGTATTTTTATGTCTCTTGTAAAAGCACCAAGCAGAGACTTGTCATGCCTCAGCTTGAAGAAAAAGATGTTTTACCAGCTCTGTCATGGTGATATCATTTAGCCGATACCAATTTTAGTGGATGGAAAAAACCTTTCTGTTATGAACACTAGGCATGGGAGTCAGCATATAGTGACATAAGCTTGCAGAATAAACTTATAATTCTCATCCCTACTAGTGACTCTGTAATTTCCTTTTATTAACAACATGCTTAGGCACCAAAATATGCTTTACACAGAAAGGAGAAAAATTAAACCACTTTTACTTGGTCAAGAAGAAAACCTGACAAAGTTTGAAGGGGGAATAAAAGGAAACAGATGATTTCACTGTTTTTAGAAAGAAAAATTATTTTTCAAGAAAAAAATTAAGTTAAAGAGTTAAAGAAAAATTTAAAGACAGCCTATAATGTGGAATAAAATTAACAATTTAAAAAGGAATTGAAATTGATGACAAAAGATTCACAGCTCAGGTATTGTTTTAATTTAGAGGCATCTATTTAGTAAGAACCTGTGACATTTCTGCAGTTGATTAGGGAAAACATTAACCATAAAAAGTGCAAAAATACCAGGTTTACTTACATGAATTTAGATTATTGAGGTGGTTGCACTGCCTGCTAGAGAAATAGCAAAGTTGGTTTGTCAAGCTAGTTGAAATACCAAAAGCATAGCTCCTGTGGTACCACAGTCCTAAGGAAGAGGTTGAATTAGTTGCCAAAGTGGGAATCTGTGTTCTCTAGACATGGTTGGCAATGAAAGAAATCGCTTGGACCCAAGAAGGGAACTATACAAAGGGAAAGAGATGCAAAAGGAGGAGACTCTTCCCAAGTTTCACTGATACAGCTGTATCAGTACATAAGGCCATCAAAAATTATACCCAAGTATCCTTAATGAAGAGGCAGCGACTATGTGCATTTTGACATTACTCTCCCCTCATAGTTTGCTACGACTTTTTCCAGGGGGTCATTTGCCCTGTAGCAGAATGAGTTGTAGGGAGTGGATGTGAGTGGTTTTTTCAGTGTAAAGTCCAGCAGGTTAGTTTTACCTTATCAACAGTTTAAACTGCCAGATTTTGAACTGAGGAATGTACCAGTACACATTCCTTCCTGTTGGTTTCCAGGAAGGGAGAGAGAGGGGCAGGAACCTTTAGCTGAGGAATGGGCAGCTGGAGGTGGTAACTTTTTAAACTTCTGGAGGACAAGATTTGCTAGAGTTTATCTGTCAGCAGGCTGTGTGTGCCTGCTGTCTGACACGTTTCTGGGTTTAGTAATGTCTCTAAGTGCACACATAACTTATTTTGGAATCTTCTGTAATGCTCTTAATAGTTGAGTTATGTTAGTTATCCAAAGAGGACTGCAACAAATACTGTAAATAAACTTACTATGTTTCTAGCAGAGCTCAGATTGAATTTACTTGTAAGCATGTTGGTCATACCTGCTTCCCTGCTGGGTAGAACTTTGCTCTCAGTGATTAGATGGACTGGTTAAGCAGATCAAGCATGCTCATGTGATAATGTGGCTGACAGCAGGATTGTTGATATTGGACTTGTAGCTGAAGGAGCATCTATTCCCATTGTGGGAAGGAGCTATCCAGAGGTGTATAACAAAGGGATACAGATTTAAGATTACTATGTTATTTTTTCAAGAACTGAGGAAGTTAGAAAACTAGAATTTTGTAATCATTTAAATATCTGAGTTACTTTTTATGCTTTTAAATACATGTCATATGGAGAATGTCTGTTATGTGTGGAGATACTGATTGATATTTAATCCTTGACCAGTAATTCCATTCTCTGGAAATCCAGACATACAAGTCTGTATACTAGAATTATTTTCTAAGATAGGAGTAGTATTTTCAACTACTAGGAAAAGCAGAACACCTCAATTAAACCATTTTGAACTCATTAAGAGTTAGCAGTAGAATAAGCAAACTTTTCATGATATTACAAATGAAAGGTTGCATCATTCATGTTCCAGAATAGCTTGATTTGTATAGAGCCTAAACTGTGTCAGACCAATTATTTTAATACACTGGCAGAAAAAAGTACCACCATACCACCCAAAGGCATAAATTTGGACTTTCTAGAGCGGTTCGAGAACTGATGGAAATAATATGCTCCACCAAAATACAGAGAGAAAGTATATATGTAACAAAACTTTTTTGTGCATTAAAGCTCTTTTAAAGGAACTGTTGTGTTTCATTATTAGAGAAGACAAATGGTATCTAAATATGTAACTGTTTAGTAGAATGGGTGTCAAAAGCCAGAGCACAACTAAGAGGAGAAATGTTTTAAGACACTCTCATTTTTTCCTGTTGTGCCACTAAAGATGTCATTGCGTTGCATTTTGAAACAGACTTTTGGTTAAAGTCTTTGGCTGCGTTATGAGGATATTAGCGGGAATTGTGAGAACTGCAGAAATCTGAATTACACATAACTTTGGTTATGAGTTATAATGTCATGGTGCATGGCTTGTGTAGATCCTGGGTAGACATTGCATTCAGGAAGAAAAGTTGTAAAAAGGAGATGTGGACCTTTCATTTGTTTAGTTTACAGTGTTGTGTCTGTTTCAGTTGGCAACACAACTCTCAGGTTTTTGTGCTGATAATATCGCTTTGTCGTGATGCTCAAATAATTCTGTAGCGTTCTTAAGGATAGCAATGGGGTGCAGTGAAAAAGCAGTTCAGATCTGAACCAAGTTTCATCTTTTCTGGACAAAAAAGTTTGTGTTCCCTCATTTTTTGTCTTTTCATTCCTCCAAAGCAGTAGCACAAAGTCTGTACTTTGGCCACTTCTTCTCTTCTTATTTTACAAAGAATAGTATTTGTGTTGTACTAATGGGCTTGAGTTCCTGTTTGGAAAAGGACACAGCAGCTGCTTGATGTTTTCCAGTTGCTCCTGCTTCTGAATTTCTTGTAGCTCTCTGGTAAATATGACTTGTTTGGGTTTATTTTCTGTGCCTAAGCATAAATGCATAATATACTTGACTTAGGAGTGATATTAATGGAAAGAACATTTAATAATACTTTTTGAAGATTGTTTTATTGTATGAATGCCTTTTTTTGTCTTCAATTCGATGTTAATGTAAAATTTTGCTTGTTAACGAGGAAATGAATTTTAAAATAGTTCCTCTGAGTCTAGATTTCTTCAATTCAAAAGCTTTGAATATAAAATAGTAGAAAAAATTGCTGAACATAGATCAAGGAGGAAATGACACAAACAACATTCATTAGCTTTAGGTAAGTCAGGTAAAATTTTGAGGATTAGCATCTCATACACTAATTAAAATACAAGTCAGCTGGTCACTAAGCAGGTAATTTTTCATGCTGAGTTAGACGTTTCATTTTTAGTAGCTCATGCTTCTCTTCATGAAGCATTGTATGCTTACAGAAACTCAGTACTAGAAATCAATTTCTTACTGATTTTCTTATAAATTCTTTCTGTTTCAAGGGCATTACTTTAGAAATTTCTCCTGGTTGGTTTTCCATAGTGTTTAAAATAATAAATTCTTTAAAGCACCTAAGAGTTCCTGTTCCTCTGCCTGGTATCTTACAATGTTCTGTTATACTTGTTATTAGACAGAAGTTTCAGAGCCAGGATGACTATCAGCTCCTTGTGTATATTTAGCCAACTCTTACATGTGGAGAAAGATGTGCAGGTGAAATAATTCCTTGTACTGTATTGCATATCTCATCTTTAAAAAAAACATTTTCACTTTCAGACATTTATATGCATCTCCAAAATACTGAAGAAAATTATTAAGACTAACTGTAATGGAATTTGTGCTGTGAATATAATTACTCTTTTACATCTTCTATCATCTGGTTTAAATATATTACTTAAAAAAAGGAAGGATGTTTTCCAGAAGTGACAACACAGCATGTGCTATAAAGAAGTCGTATTTCTAAGGGTTTTATAGTCTTTGGTGTTAAAAAAATGCCTTCAAAGACTAAGTATTCTATCAGTTGTGTTAATTTTTTTGCGTATCTTGCCTTCCTGAAAATTAAACACACCAGTCTTCTAAAGCATAGATGAATAATTGCCAGAATAAAATAGTTTATGAATGTGGTTATGTAATTAATCATAGATGATAGAGCATAGTTGGGGTTTTTTTTCTAAAAATTGCTTTGTTAGGTTGAGGGTAAATTGTACACTAGATTTTGGACAGTTTGAATTAGCACAAATAGGTGCCACTGCTAAATTCTTTCTGCACTTGGCTGCTACACAGCAAAGCATTAAAGGCCAGGCTACTTTGTCTGAGCTCTGGAGTTTGAAATGTTTGAACTTATAGTCATTATAAACAGTAGTATTGCTACCTTGATTATACAGGTTATGCTTTTTAGAAATGATAACTGACAAAGCTACATTAAAAGGGAACTCTAAGACCATAAATTCCAGCATTTGAAGTTTCTTAGGTGGTTTTAAAATTAAAATTAAAATAGTTAATTTCCAGAAATGGGGAAGCACATCAGAGGAATCATTACATTGTTCTTGTTTTATTTGCTGGGAATGTGCTAGTATGTCAAGGTAGGGGTATCCTTGTCTGTCACAATATTTCTATCTTCTTAAGCAAAATAAAAACCCAAATATTGTTATTCTGCAATGTAGCTTGTTGCCATTTTCTTGTGTGCTATGGTAAAACCCTAAATGCTAAAATAATTTTACAGCCTTTCTCTTTTGTCAACATTAAGTGAATGTTCAAGATTTCATTTTATTTAGGTTTGTAATCTGAATTTTGTATTAAAATAAAAATTATTAGATACCTAATTAGTTTCTGTATTCTTTTCACCAGGATATCTGAGTGCTTTTTTAACAGCCATGAAGTTATCTTCAGAATACTCCCGATTTTACTAGTGAGGGAATGAGGCCAAGAAATTTCATTCCCAAAAGTCAAAACTACATGGGAAATGTGAATATCCAGATTAAGCCACTGCTCTTTTCAAGTGTTTTGATGTCTTTAAAGTGTTGTACATTTATTACATATGGTGAATTTCCGTTTGGAAGCTCTCATTATTCTGCAGTGCTGCAAGATCTGACTCCAGTTACTTCACACTGCCATGCAATAGAAAATTTGGGACACTTAACATCCCACTTTTTTGCACTCCTTCATGGCATCGCATTGACTGTCAGATCCTTTATTTATTTACCCGTGCTTCTGTTTTCTGATTTCCATTACACCAGCTGTAGCTTTCTGTTTCTGGTTTTCCCAGTCTCCATGGGCTTCCTCTCAGCTATTCTGTGTTCAGGTCTCAGCATTCACGTTGTTGGTTCTCCCAAAATGCTGTGTGGGTGTTAACTTCTAAGCAGTTGCTCAGTTTTCATGACTGGGTGCCTCGTAGCATGGCTTTGCCAACAAGCTGTAATGGTAATTTCAGTAGCACTTCAGCAGCCTTAGATTAGGATGGACTTGGTTCTGTGTGGCTGGGAGAGTTTCCAGCTAAGCTGACACGTAAGAGTTATAGAGCTCTAAAAAAAGAGGAAATATTATGAGAGTAATTTTGCCAGCTTCTGATGAGTATGTGTGAACTGGAATTCTCAAAATTCATGTTTTCATGTAGTTTTTCATCTTTATGTAGTTTATGACTGATGAGGGAAATTTTTGAAAGGACGGAAGGCAAGTTTTGATACAGGAGTAACGTTCCTGCTCAGTTTTCATGTTGATCCTAAAACCACTTTTACAAATTCGTGAGGTTATTTGAAACATTGCTTACAAAATACTAAAGGCATTCACAGCCTTATTGTAGTTTTAATTTTTTTTTTTTTGAACCTTAACAGAAAAATTCAGCTTGAAGAGAAATATCTAACAATTGAGAAATTTATTTTGTGATTTATCTACTGCAGTTATAAGAAGCAGGAAACAGTATTTTAAGGGGAAGATGAATTCTGAGCACTGCTAACTTCAGCTGTTATTTATGGTATTTGCTGTTTGGAGTTTTGCCTCTACAAAGGAAGACTGTTTTGTTAGTTAAAATGTGGGAGAAGTCTAGATGAGAAAACAGGTGCTAGATTGCACAATATGAAGTCAGGAAAAAAGGGTCAGGTAAAACACTGTAAGGAAGAAAAAGCTTTCCATAACATAATTATGATTTTTCCTGGTTCTGCATGGTAAATTTGTAAAACAGGTACATAAGATGGCTGGGAAATTCTGTGGATTGACCAAGTTAAGATTAATAATACTAGTACAAATATGGAAGAAGTAAGAAATTCCAATATTGGGTGTGTTACTGAGCAGAATACCTATTAATGACTGAAACAGAAATTGGCAGTGGTAGCTCAGAACATAATGCCTTTTATACTTGTGGAAAACATGACACCTCAATTCAGTGTCAGATAACAATGTGCCGAATATAAAAAGGGATTTTCATTTGGCATTTTAAGTACTCATTCCTGCTTCTAATAATGGTATGAGGAAAGCAGTTCCTATTCTGGCTGGATGAGAAAATGTCTATAAATGAAATTTAGTAAAAAATTGCATATTTTTTTATCAACTAATATAGTTTACAGTGTAAACCACTTTTTAATTGCCTTTTCTAGTTATGGTTGATGTTTAATGATTAAATTTTTTTAAAAGAAAAATACCTAATGCATGTTTCTCTCAAGATAAGCACAATTTACTTCCTGTCTGTTAAAAATCTTGATATTTATTTCCAAGAACATTTCCTTTTATCACTGTCTTTTCTTCATTTATGTAGGTTTGTTTGAATGTAGTTTCCAGAAAACATTATACTTCCTTACTCTACTAAATTACTCCTAGAGTCAGATGATAAGAGGTGCCTTATTGTTTCCACTTTCCTTTCAGAAATATGATTTTGTATTTGTTGTGTGTTATTAGTACCTAATATCTGCTATACTGTTGGTTGAAGTCAGGGTGATCTGTGGATGCAGTGACATTTGGATCATACCCTTTTTTCCTGATGGACAGTTGCCAACATTCTAAAATGTTTTTTTCTGATCACCAAACAAGAATCCAGGGTAGAATAGAAAGGTTTAGGATTACTTTGGGTAGAGTACTTTAAGTTATAATTCAAGACACTGTTTTTTAATTTAAAGGGAAATATAAAAGTTTAGAGCAGGACTCTTTCTTGTGCTGCCATGATTCTTTATTGTAGGATTATAGTTCACTTAGAAATCTGGTTCTGTCATGCAGCTCCTCAGTTTGTATCATGTTGAAACTCAGCAGTTTACTGAGCAATTGCTCACACTAATGGAACAACTTGTGAGTGACTGCTGATGACTGTGAGTAATAACTTTATGGTGTAAAAGCAAATTAATTCTTAAAAAATCTGAGGAATTTAGATTCCCCTCTCTAAAACTGGCCAACAAACAAAGCCTGTCATGTTGTAGGTTTAAAATAATATGATGCAGCACAATGAAATGCATATCATAACTATTAGAAATTTTCCGTGTTGTATATTTACCATTGCATTTTAATTAATTTAATTTTAGATGCTCCAAAGTCTTATGTTTAAAAATATCCAGATGTTTGATTCTTATCACCTCCTCTGAATACTGTTTTATGTATAGTGCTAAAGTCTTTGTATACTAGGTACTTTCATTCAGCCTGAGCAAAATAATAAGAGACTGTCAAAGCTGGTATATATTAAATCTCTGCTTATATACTAATTTGTACTTCAATTATTTACTGATATGGTTCTAGTTTTTTAAGGAAAAAATATAGGTCTGACATAAAATGAAATACCAGAAAAGAGTGATTGTACTTAAGCATCAAGAGAACATATTTTAGCAAAAACAGATTATTTGAGTTACCTGGTTTAGTACATGAATTGCAGGGTTTTGTAATAATAAGTTTGAATATGTATTTTAAACAGGTAAATAAATGAATTAGAAATGCAGAATTTGGAATGCAGCAGACCTTTTAAGTGGAACAAGTACAATCCAGGATCTTGGAACCTGCTGTCCCACATGAATATCATCAGGCTAGCAAGAGCGGTAGTGAACTCAGTGCTATGTACAGTATAAATAATCGTCATATTTTGAGCAGCAGGCATCATGACCAGCTGATATTTTCTTTCCTTGGGACCAGTTGTTCCCGAGAGTGCATGGCTGGAGCCATATGATCTTATCAACACATTCGAGAGCCTGACCCAAACACTGACAGAGACTTTGCCGCAGCAATGACTGTCATAGAAGAAAGTCGCCCTTTTGCCCAGCAGTTATCCAATGTCTACTTTACTATACTTTCACTTTTTTGTTTTAAGCTTTTTGTGAAGATCAGCCTAGCTATACTTAGTCATTTCTACATTGTGAAAGGAAACCGTAAGGAAGCAGCAAGGATAGCTGCTGAATTTTATGGAGTTCCTCAAGGACAAGGTATATTTGTGCATACTATGTTATCACTATTGTTTGGGGATTTTGTTGTTCAGGTTATTATTTATCTGCTAGCCTCATTTACATTCAGTTTTTCAAATTATACATGGTTTTTTTTCTGTAGTTGTTGCTGTGTTTTGTATAACAAAAATTATCTGTAGGAGTGTTGTTAGATTATGTGAGGGTTTTGGGGTTTTGGGATTTTTTTGGGTTTTTTAAATTATTTTTTAATTTTTAGATTAATACTAAGTTCAGAATAAAACTGAAGTATCATATCCAGTGTTCTGTTAGGAGAGAGGCCTATATTTGAGATGGTTGTATACAAATAAGATTGCTCAATACTTCCCAGTCTGGGACTATTTTCCCAATTGCTCCTAATGTTCTCCAGTTTACCAAGCATAGCTGACATTTTCCGTGTTTGGCATATGAAATATCAGAATATTATTTTGCACCCTAGTCCAAATAATTCTGAAAATTATTTCTTGATTAAGGTAAAATTTTCTTATAATAACTTATTTGAGAAGATACAGTCCTCATGTACTTTGAATAAGTTGTCTCTTGGCACATACCGGGAACCTTAGTAACCCTTTGTCAGGGCCAGCTTTTGGGCATCTGTGTGGAAACCCTTCAAATTTTCCTGGGTTGAAAGCTCTTGTGAAAATTCCTTTCTCTGTTCATGCAAGCAGAACTTTAGCAGAACTGTTGTCCCAAGCTCATCTGTAGCGAGGTACCATTTTCATACAATTCTTCCTTTTGCATTACAGAGCACTCTAATTTGTGGTAGGCTGGTGCATGACTGGGCCCTGATTTTGCTCAGCTTGGGATCCCTGCTACCTCACTTGTCTTTATTGTTGTTCCTTGTATTCTGGGATGGCATCAAATTGAGTTAGGCAGTGGAACAGGAAGACTTGTCTTGCCTCTTACTGCCTTTGCTCCTCATCCCTAAGTACCACAGATGTGAAGAAATATCCCAAGTTAAGCATAAAGGGAGAAACTATAGAAATGAGCCAGAAACAGTTTCAAACTCAAAAGATTTTTTCAGTCTTCAATGTTGGGACTAAAGCTAGACATTTTGTGTGAGGGTGTTAAAATTTGCAAACCAGAGAGAGAAGCTTAAATCCTAAAGCGGGAATTAGCTTACTTTGCAGAAGATTTACTTGAGATGGATTTATATCATGTGTTTTCTGCACGAGCTCTGAAACCCAGGGTTTTTACATCTGAGCCTGTTAATGACACCATTGGAACTACTGTGCACATGTGTGTTTGTGTGTGAGTGTGTGTGCAGCTACATGTGTGTGGGAGGGTGTGTGTATGTTTGTATATATTCACTGCAGTAGGATAGGAAGAGCACAGGCAGGAATACTTGCAGAGAATGGGGAAGGCCTTACTCGAAGTCTAGAATTTTTTGCCAGAAACTGCTGGCTAGCTCTAAGGCAGCTCATTATGAGAAGATTGACACATGAGCCAGGCAAAGAAGGAAAGAGACTTGGGTAGAACTGGAGGGAAACGAATAACGTGCGTCAGGTTGGAGAGTAAAATAGCGTCTACAGTGTTACCTGTTGCTGAACCCAGGAATCTGTAATTCAGTCATTTGTCAAAAGTCTCATCTAATATACCTAAATAAATGTATTATTAAGCATTCTAGCAGCTGGCCCATGCAAAAGATTAAAATCTATCACTCTTGCAGTTTACTGTTTTGGTCAGGTAGCAGAGGTGTTTATTGATTTAAAGGATCAAACATATGGTAGTGTTTCTAGTTTTCTGCTTGGTTTATTAAAAGAAAATAGTTAATGCAACTATTTTGTGCTCAAATTTTACTTTTTACAGACCAACATCAGTGTCTCTTCATTTTTCACTGTCCAGCTTGAAGTGTTTGGTTCTAGAGTTGTAACAGTTGTAAGCACATGTTCAGCTAGTGTTACATAATCTGCTATTCATCCATTTGTTGTGATTAACAATCAAGAGCAATCCTTGCTCTTTGGGATGCAAATAATTCTCCTCAAAATTATTATTTTATCTTATCTTTTCTATACTTTAGTTCTATGTCTGTAGCAGGAGGCGTGCTAGTGTCTGAACTCACACTGTGTTGTGGGATTTGGTTTGTTGGTGTTGGTGAAATACAGGGATGCTGCCACAGCATTTATATAATACCATGTAACAAAATATCCTGTTAAAAGTAACATCTAAAAGATGTACAATAAGTAACATGAAGCATGAAACAGCTTGAAACATTACATTATAAAATTAAATACTGAGTATCCTTCTAATTAGTGACCCATTCTTTTTTCTCAAGTAGCAGAAAAACCTTGGCAGAAAAAAATGATGCAAAGAACCACCAAAATAGAAAATTAGCCCAAAATCTATCTAGCTAATATCCCAACATCTATCTAGCTAATATAGCTAATTGAAGTTTATAGTGTTTCAATAAGTAATTCAAATTAGTGGAAATGTTTCTTTTCATTTTCTAGTTTTAACCTGATTACATACTCTCCAAATTCTGTTAGCACTGGTATTTTTGGTTTGCTTTTAATAACAAAAAATTACTTACTGCTATTATAATGGCTTGGCTAGGACAGAGTGCTATAATTTTGAAGAAAAAAGAACCTTTGGAAATAATGTGCTACCAGGCACAGGCATTATTTCATACTTGCTAAATTGACCCCTTGAGTTAAAATAAGCCTTTCTTTTATGAAGTCTGTGTAATTGATGGTGTTTCAGGTACTGAGCAGTAAGTTTTGGTGGAACTCCTTTTGTCAAACTGAGGGTATAGAGGTCATTTCAGGAACTGAGGCCCAGGGATCATACGTCTCAAGGCTGACTTGCTTTGTCCCTTGTTCTTTTTATTAAATTTAAGGAGACAGCTTTACCTGAGTCATCTACCTTGTGTGGTCTTGTTGCTGCATGTTAGTAGCGAAATGGGTCATATTTCAGGAATATTTTCTCTTCAGTTTCAATAGTCAACAATTTATACTCCATCTATCCTTTGGATCTCAACTGTATGTGAACAGCTGGATAGTGTCACAGTAATTAATTACAAATTATTATACTGTTTATGTGGCATTGTGACAAATATAGGAACTAGACCTATATTTGGTCTTAGCATCAGCTAAGACCAAAAACATGCATGTAAAAGCTCTACTAATTATAAGCGACATTAATTTTTTTATGGAAATGCTGTCTGAGTAAAATTTTTCTTGTGTATAGGTGAAAGGTACCTTCAGAGGTAAACTGAATGCTCTGGGATCAAATATACATAGGTTATCTGGCAAATGTTTGGCTAACCTGTTTCTAAATGCTTAGTAATAGTGATTTCTGCAGCATCCTTATGCAACCAATTGCAGTTTTACTGTTCTCATCAACAGACTGCTTCTCACTTCCTCCATGACTGACCTAAATCTTTATTTCTGCAAACTAAATACATGAAATATGGTTGTTTCTCTCCATGTATGAGAACTAATCAATTCAGACTATCATCATGCATTTTCCTACTTGTTTTTTTCTTTTCTAGAATAAAGTAAAAAGGATTTAACTTTGTCTCCTAAGTCTTCATTTTCTAGCGCCTGGAGTTACTGCAGTTGCTCTCCTTTGGACTTGTGCCAGTTCATATACAGTTTACAGACATCTTTACTGATGTCTAATTTCCCATGTTAAACAGAATGCTCCAGCTGAGACTTTATTAGTGTAACCAGGGGAGCTATTAGTTGTATACAAGTGGAACACTTATGTCATGTGCCATGTATATGGTACCCTGTGTAATACCTCCTGGAATGATGCTGCCCCCTCAGCAGTAAAGTATTATGGAGGGAGTCTGTAGCCTGTAAACCACATGTTAAAACAAAGTCACTGTACTGTGCATTTGCTTTTTCCTCTCTAAGTATAGCACTTTGTGTACTGGCCTTCAGCTAACTTCATGCTGCCTTGGTATCGGACAATTTCTCCATTTTACTTGCCTGTTTTGAGTTGTTTCCCTCTGAGCAATTGCAGCATCTACAGGTTAGTGTCATCTACTGCTTGCATAAAAATAAATACATTATTCTATTGTTCACAGTATTAAAAGCCTGAATAGCACCAAATGCAGGACAGAATCCTGCAGTTTTTTACATTTGCTTAAAGTGAATTGAAGACCTGTGTCCTAATAAGCTATTAGAGTTGAATTCTTTCTTTTTTTTAATGAAGTCAGTGGTATTACTACCATAAAAAATTAAATGAAAAACGGGTCCATTCTATTATAAAGGTCACATTTGCTGGGTTATTTTTAACTTTGGTGCTAATTTTGTAAACACTCATATACACTTGCCCCACTGATTTGAAAGGGACTGATTAGTTGTTTGGAGCCAAGTGCTTTGTTATCAGGGACTAGAGCTGTGTTGTAAATAGGTTGTTGTGCCTAGTGTTTCTTCATTTACTGTGTTGAAGTGAGCATTTACATATTCATTGCATTTGAAATTCTGCAAAAGTCAACATTTTATTAATTTCTTCCTTAATGGATAAAATCATAGCAAGTATATGTTTGTTCCATTTTCTTTGCCCTAGAAACTGATAGACAAGAATAAACTAACTTGAAAATTAACTTTGGGTATATTTAGCTCCTTAGCAGACTATGTATAATGACAGTGATCTGCACAGTAGCATTTCTTCTCTCATGGTATTTCCAGATCTGTGAAGAGTTAATAACTCAGCCTTTTGTACGGCTGTTGCTGGATAAACACTGGTGGATCAAAAGCAACTTTTAGACTCTTCCTACTATACCAGCTAACTGGTCATATCGTGAAAGTGCTCTGTGTATATGAGCACTGGGTTGGAGAGAGGTTCAGATGAGTTATATAGTTCAGTTGCTTTAGGATGCGGTAGTAGTGCTGTGGTATGAGGTGATTTCAAAGTTTATGTATCAAATCTAAATGATTAATACATTATCAGATGGTTTGGGTCTATAAGATATAAACTCTGCCAACAAATACTGGTAAGATCTTGGTTTGTATGGAAGAATCTATACTTTGTTAGTACAGATAACTTTGTAGAAGGAAGCATAGTTGCCACTCATAAACCTTTTTATAAGGCAAAAGGTGTCTATTTTATCAAAAGTAAACCTGATACTCAGTGATTGTCCAGCTGAAAGTGATAGAGAGGAACCTTCTTATGAAAAAAATAAATTTGCAGAGGTTAATGTAGCATAAACAACAAACATAGTCACATACATATACAGATACCTGGGGTCTGATAGACAAGCTAAGTAGTTCTGAGAATGTAAAATTATTTGTCTTAAATGTCCTATTTTTTAGTGATGTCAATTCTCTTCACAAAAATTTGTATAAATTTCACTTTATGCATAACTGTGTAAGTAAAAGTTACGTGAAAGCAGAAATTGTGTTTATACCATACTTCTTAAAATACATACTGGATTGCAGAACAAGAGAGGTGAATATGCCCTTGTTTCTTCTAAGCTTAAAAAAGTGTACTCTTGAATGACTGTAGCAAATTCTAAGCTACCCATCTTTGCTGTATCTGCCTTGGTCAGGCATGGTAGGAAAGCTCAGTACCCTAGCTGTTCCTAGGGAGGCTAAATTAAGCCATGGACAGGATTGTGCCAGTTCAGAACTGGAGTCTCCATCTTCTTCCAGAGACTGGTAAATACTATGAAGTTTTCTGTTTCCTTTTCTTGTTGTATACTGAGCACTACTTGGGTAGTCCTGAGAAACCAGTCCTTAAAATATAGCTCATAAATAGGCAATAGTGCTGTGTTTCACTGTCAGTGATCCACTGTTTGGAAGGCTTGATCGTGTTTTGAACTGTAGTGAATGATTAGAGCAAAGTTTTCGTATTTATTTTATCCTAACAAGTTGCAATTGATAATGCCACTCAGCAACAGTTGTTAGGTAGGGAAGATAGGCATGAGGCATTTTCTCAACTTGCATTCCACAGAGATCACAGTTCTATTAATAAAAGCCATGCAAGACCTCTCCTAGCTTCCTGGATACAATAGAGATTCATTTAGCAATGATAGGAATACTGTATGGCATACCTTTTCACCATACCACTTGGTGTAAGGCACCACATTTAGCATTTGTTTTTCATTTGCAGCACGTAAGCTAATGGTGTAAAAATGCTTAAGATAGTGTGAATATTCTTTTTTGAAAGTTTAGAAGCAGGGACTTTTTTGGTGGAGCTCATCACTTTCTCTTGTATGCCAGATAATTTTGCCTAGTATGAAAAATGACTGCCAAAGAAGAGTCATGCTTCAAAATAAAGCCAATAAGACACTTGCTTAGAAGGAAGAAAATGACACCACATATCAGACAAATACCAGAACCATTCTTTTTTGAAGGCCATATTCTACCTTAAAGAGGCTTTTCTCAGAGTTGTATGATGCAACTAAATCGGCATGGCCAGAGCTCTGCTTTATTTGCAGCAACAAAAAGCAATAACACCTGTTGGCAAGCATGTTACTTTTAATTCAAATTTTACATTTTTTACATCTCTCATCTTAAAGAAAATTTCTGAGGCTACAGAAACTTCTGGTGAATATATATGCTGGAGCCTGTTGGCGTGCTTGCCTCCCTGAAAGAAACTGATATAGCCTGCATGTGGATTTGTTTGTGTGGGTTTTTTTACTCTTCTGTATTTGTCTGGACCTTCTTGAGGTCCACCAGCTGCATTTTTTGGTTGGTTTCCTCCTTGAAATGGTATGCCTCCTTGAAATGTATTTCTTTCTGAAGATGGACCTTAACTTGTCATCAGCCTAGGTCTCATTCACTTGCTTGGAATGTATGCTCTAAACTCACATGGAAATACCCTTCATCAGTTGATTTCTGTATTTTTCTGTGTTAAATGAATAATAAGCTTATGAAATAATGTGAGTACAAAATGAATATTATGAACTGTGATGTAGCTTAAAACCCGGGGTTTTAAAGGTGCCTAGCAATAAGACTGAACAGCAATCCTGGAGCAATCCGTCTGCAAGGCTTTAAAGAGAACTGATGTTAAAGAAAATATGTAGAAAACTGCAGTGCTGCCTTGGGGCAAGCTCAGTTGTGCCACCTGCACTGGTCTTTCTTGCACTGCTGGGGCATAAGGCAACAGGGGAAGACCAAAATAGCATAGCTCCCTGAAGGTGATGTTCCTTCCTTCAGCCACAGGATTCTTATGGCCAGGGTTTTGCTATTCACATTCCGCTCTTGAGAGGATGTTCTTAAACATTCGCAGTGCAGGCAAACAGCGAGTGAACTGCTGCCAGTTAGATGATGATGGCTTCGGGGGAATTGCATTGCATGCCTAAGTGCTGAGCTCTGCTCATGACTGCAGCCGTGCTGGCTGGTTGGCCATAAATCCTTTGTGGCATGCTGCATCTGTTGCACTAGTGGATGTTACTCTCTGCCATGTCTGGAGTCTTTTTGGCAATAGATACTATCTCTTTATGGCTGTTCTTTCACTGTAATTGGCTGAAGATTCTCTCAGAGTGCCCTTTACCACTCCTATGCTGCCTACCGGTTTCATGCCTGTGTCTGTCTTTCTGTCAATATCTGAAGCTCGGGCCTGCTTGGTAGCTGGTTTGTTTAGGTTCAGCCACATGACTTCTGTGATTTAGGTTAGTTTACATATTAGCAAATATTCTATGTTACTGCTGCTTGTCTGCATGAAGAGTCTGGCAGTTACACATTGCAAATCCACAAGCCAAGAAATGTAATAAATGTATCATTGCTCTGTTTTTGACTTCTGGGAGGCCTGAGACAAAGCCTTTGTCATATAAGAAGTTTAAATATTTTTTTAACCTTAAGTTATGATTCTCAGCATTCAAGGATACAAGGTGTAACAACTATAGAAATCTCAGGGGAAGAGGTAGGAAAATTACTTGCCATCCAGCTGTGCTGTTGCTAACATCATCATCATCATCATCATCATCATCATCAAATACTACTGCTACTACTAGTTTTGATTTCCAGCTAAGAACCAGTGATGAGATTGTATTAAGAGTATGCAATAGACTTATTTAGTGCTTACAATGGTGCAAAGAAATGTCATATTATGCTTAAGTAACTAGTGACCATTAAAGTATTATCTACATATCTGCTGGTATTTGTCTAGGGGGCTGGTTGGTGACACCTGGATAATGCCCAAGCTTCTGCCTGCCTGCTAATAACTTATATCACCACCATACTTGCCATGAAGTATGGCTTGCTACAAGAATCTGTTTAACAAACATATAACAAGTTGTTCTAGGCCTTTCTCTCTTCTGCTCTTGGAGCTTTATCCCTGTACTTTTATGGTGCATTTCAGTTCCTTGGCATTGAGCTGGCACTGCAGGATGTAACAGTGGCACCACTGTGGCCTTGTAGGACGCTGTTTTTGTCAGTAACCACAGTTCCGCAATTCTTTCTAAAATTTGCTTCATCTTGGCATCTGCTACAGGAAGGAATGTTCAAGATCTCTTCTGGTTCATTTCTGGCTATGTCAAATGACAGGCTACTCCTGGGGTACTGGCACTGAGCCTGTCTGTCATTTCAGCTTCATGGTTGCAGGGTGTGGATCACATGAGCAGGAAGAGTCAGTTTCTAGTCCTGTTCCAGAATTTAGTGTGGCAGGTTCCATGCAGTCACTGTGATCCCATAATAATCCTGGTCGTAAAAACAGAGTAACCTGAAAGTACGGAACAGTTTGGGAAGCAAGGTGGAACATTGATTTGGTAGTTTGAGAGGGTTGCACACAAAATATCGATCTATGACATTTGAAAATGGTGCAATTTTGTCCAATTTTTCCTAAGATAAATTATTGTTATAGGAGTTTGGACTGTATTGCATTGGACTGCATCCTGTGTTGAAAGGTCAAGGGGGTTTTGGGTATTGTTGCTTTTATTAACACATTTTTTGTATGTTACCACAGTTGCATCTCTTTTGCTTTAAAAGCAGTCTTGAAAATAGAATGAATTCCCCACTGAAAGGGAGGAACAAAAATGTACTTCTATTTTCATTCCCACCTGTTAGGAACTGCTGCCCCTTTAAACTCAGAGCTATGTGCTGACATGGAAGGGTTGAAATTGTACTGACATTTCTTTTCACAAAAATCTGGAATAAAAAGATTTTGAAAGTTTCCTTTAACACTTCTTCTTCTGGGTTATAAATTTGAACAGAACTAATTATTAATGAAATCTAGCATAGTGCTTTATTTAAACCTTGTATACTAAAATAGGTCAGAATTCCAAACTCATCAGTACAGTTCTCTAGCTTCCTTACTCTCAGACTGTAGTGTCTGCTCCTTCCCCTGGCTGCTTTTTTGACAGTAACTTCATTGCTTCCATGAGTAACTGTAATCTAAATGCTGTCCCTAATTGCTTGTTTGCCAAGTCAGGAAAAGTAATGGCCAACTGTATTTTTTACATGCTTGGACACCTACTTAGACTTCTGTTACAGGTTTTCAGGCAGATTTTGAAAGTGTTTGAGTGTCTTCTATAGAGAAAAATCTGAAGAGCAGAATCTCAGGACTAAGCCTAAGTAGTTTTGTACCTTTGAGTATTAGTAGTTTTATTAGCTAATGAAGTTGAAGGATACTGATTTTTATTTTGTAGCTGATGTAGTCCAGGCAATAGATGGTAGATGTGAGAAAGATCACACAGCAATTCCATGTCAGAGGTGGAAGTGAA
This sequence comes from Oriolus oriolus, assembly GCA_013400235.1. Lineage (NCBI taxonomy): Eukaryota > Metazoa > Chordata > Aves > Passeriformes > Corvidae > Oriolus > Oriolus oriolus. The sequence goes on from VXBT01004570.1 coordinate 107,087, forward strand.
ATAGCACAGTCTTCAGCCTTACTCTATGGTTTTAACCATGTTCATTCCTTCATCTCAAGTATATTTTTAACATGATTTCAGATGATTTCTGATGCTGTTTTAGCTTGTTTGTTTTTTTTTTTAACTTATATTTGTGAACTGTTTTGATAGGAATTTTTAATGATTTTTGCCTGGAGGATGAATGGTTGGGCCTGGCAGAATTTAGTGAAAAGTTCCTTCTAGAGTCCTGAACTGGATAAGCTTTGCCTTCTTTAAAGCACAAAAATGCATATGTTTATAATGTCCTCTAGAGTACTCAAAGTAACTCAATGAGTGGGAAGCATGTATGGAATATCTCTGTGGAACAGAGATACTTTTCCTATAAACCACGCTTTGAAGGTGGAGGATTTTGGGAGTGGTCTAACTGCCCTGGTAGCTCATTGCTTGCTGAGCAGTTGTGTGGAGAAGAGAGCAGGTGATGCTGACGCCTGTCGGGGTCTGCCTCTCAGAGCCACGGCAGCTGTCTGTGTACCTGCTGGTTTCCTTGCTCCTGCCAGCCCCACCTCCCAGACTAGTAAGAGAGAACGGAGGCTGGAATAATTGTGGAAAGCATTTGTATGAAGTACTTCCAGGTTTGTACCACTCCTGTAGAAAGGCACACGTCCATTCTCAGCTGACAACCTCACCCACGAAACTCCTACGAAAAAATGTAGGTTTTTTTCTTGCCAGACCACTCTCAGTTCATGCTCTGCAGTTCCAGATGCTTTGCTTGATCCTGATCCTCACCACCTTCTCCTTAGAGTCCTGGAATTCCATTCCAAATGGAAATTTAAAACTGAGATGAGCTTCAGAGCCATGGCAAGTACAAAAACTGTCAGTGCTTATTTCTCAGAGGAGAATAATCCTGGTATTTTCCTGCACAGGCACGTGTGTACACATCCCTAGTACTCTTTCCTGTTAATTCCTCTTCCAGTATTTATTAACTTGGAAGAAAGCACTACAAAGTAACACATAATTCTAGTATTAAAGTGATACATTTATAATGTCCCATTTATAATGAGCCCTTTTGTGAAAGCTCTGTTTCTGATTTACATGCGGAGCCTGATTGCTGGATATGTTGAAGTGTTTATTTCAGTCTGGGAGATATTCTGTTTCATTCAGCGAGATAAAACCCGAGGAAGAGAGTTGTCTAAAAGCAGCCTAGTGTGTGTGAGAGGGCTGTTTTGTTCTGTCTCGTGAGAAGAGCAGTAGCCCACCTGCTTCTGTTCTGTAAAGGGTGTAGCACTATTCCAAGTAAGGCAGTTCTTATGTGCAGTAATTTCAAGGTGAAATTTGCAGCTGCTCCTTTTTCTTCCCCACACCCTATCTAACTATAATCTTGCCTCAAATTGTCTCTTAAAGAAAACCAAGGGGGGGTATAGAAAATTTCATTAAATATCTGAGTATTATTTCAGAATTTTTGGGATTAAATTTTGTCAGGTACCTGAAAAAAGTAGTATTAGTGCAACTCAGTAACGTTGATTTGCTTGTTAAAAATTTACAAGTGGCTAGTTTTATATCTGTAGAAGAGCATAAAGAGGAAATACTAGAAGGAAATGGCAGGGACGTAAAGGCAGCATTTTAGCATATTATTATTGCAGAGAAATCACTGTCTTTAACCATGATGGAATTTTATCCTGGATTGCTTCTCTCTGCAGATTTCTGTTGTATAGTATCAGCCTGATGCATAGTAACAAACAAAAAATTCTAGCACAATTTGGTTGGTTTTGTTATTATTTTTTTAAAAATATTGACTTGTGGTTCTTCTGACAAGACTACAGCCTTACTTTCATAACGAGATCAGACTTTCAAAATAACCATTTTTTGGTAGTCAAAACATGCAGGAGTAGTTTCAGTTGGCATTTGTAGGATAACTTGCCCCCTATTTAAAAAATAAAAGAAACAAACCACAGAAAATTAGGAGTGCTTCATAGTTTCATGGATTCTCCTGAGTTCTAAAATCACTCTTAACTGCACATTATGTCTGAGTAAAACCTGATGCAGTAATAATTGTTGTTACTATTCTTAAAAGAATTTCCATTCTGATAAAATAATTTTGGTTTTCTGTTTTAAGCTGCTTGGTATTCAAGCAGCAAAGCATTTGAATACTTATGCTTTAAGAATCTGTTTCTTTTTTGTGCTAAATGATTAAAAAATTAACACCTTCTTTCCATTTAAATCATGTAAATAGTTAAGACTCATGCTGTAGCTAAGCTGATTCTTTCTCTGTTTTAAAAATAGAAAATGCTGGAGCAGTCCCTCCCTTCCCCCACTCCGTAGTCACTAGTCCAAGCTAGTAAATGTTACTGAATGGATTTCAGTGTTGTAGCCATTCTACAGTAAGTACAGCAAGATCCTTTGTGAAAAAGCGAAAGGAGGAAAAAAGGTAGTAGAAATCCATTTGTGGATGTTCGTCAGACCAGAGTACCTGCACCAATGACAGACAGGCTTTCCTCGAGAAACAGATCATGACAACAAACACTGCTGTTCAGAGGAGCCAGAATCTCCCCAAAAGACGCCTAGAAAGTGTAGGGGAGTGTCCTGCAAAACGGAAAGCTAGCTGGGGTATTCTGACCAGCCAAGGTTAGTATAGCAGCCATTTCAGAAACCGGCTACTGAAATATGCTAAGCTGACCCAATTTATGATGGTCTAGCTATAAAACTGATTTTTGGGGTTTTTTTTTCCTAGCTCTAATGTAAATGCATGCTTTTGTTAGTGGCACTTTATTGTCTTGCATGGGTTAACACAAGGGTACTGAGGCTATTTTTGTTCTTTCTGCTCTCTTATCAGCTGATCTAAAATACCATTTCTTGTTTATCTGCCCTATTTGTTTTGTGCAAGTGTTTAAGGCTTGACTTACCCTGACTTTTGCTGTCGTGTCACAAGGTAACTGGATACCGAAGGTTAATTGTTTACTATGGGGAACCAGGGAATGAAAGGAGGGGGAGGAGTAAACTTTACATATAACTTTATGTGTAAGGAGTCTATAGATAGCTGAAATAGGAGGCAATAGATGAACACAGGTGACAGAATTATTGTCCTGTGCTAAGATACTAAGGACAAAGATATAATTGTAAGGCTTTGCGTAGAGAAGTACTTAGGAGGTATTTAAGTTGCTGAACACTGTCATTTTCAGCAATGAGGAACAAACTCTGTTAGAAGTGTTTAGGACTCCTATTGCCTGTGCTATATTTTGCTATATATATTTTTCACAATCCAAGTGTGTAAAAGAGAGCTTTGAATAATTGCAAGAGTCTTAAGAGGAATTTTTTAAAAGAGTGATCATAATTCTATTTAATATTGATGATATCATAAGTTTTAGAGTGAAATAAAGAAAGAAATTTAGGAAGTCAAACTTGAAATTCATGATAACATGATATAAACTAAAAATCTGGAGATGTTAAAATAGTCAAGGAAGGGAGTAGACTGGAGTGAGTTTATATGTTGTGCATAAAGGAACTGTGAATTTGCCACATAAAATATAGCTGTATGTTATAGAAATCAGAGTTATTCTTAAAATACCTTTGATGATTTCCAGTACTGACAGTTTTAGAACTAAGAAATATTCAAGAGTTCAAGCACCAGTTTCCTTATCTTCAAGTAACAATTTGAATGCAATGATACTGTATGGTTGCATTTATTCATCAGTTTTAATATGAAGAGCATCTTCTGCCCTCATATCTTTCACTGTTTGGTGAAGATTTCCTGACCTAAGAAACTTTTATTTATGGCCATTTTAGCTCGTTAGGCCAGTAGTTTCCAAAACAACTTGGACAATCTCCCTCAGCTGAAAAGAAATTTCACAATTTATCACCATTAGTACTAACCACTCCATTATATGGTTGAAGGTTAGGCTCTCTTACTACTCTTACAAAGAACTAGCCACAATTAGTCTAGTTTTGAAATTCTCAGAATCAAAGCAAATTATGGAAAGTAAAATTTTCTGAAGAATCCATCTTAACAGGGTCTAGCTACTTGGAGCCTCTCTGTGACTGCCATACTGGGAGTAAATGTTTATTGGTGGACATCCTGAAGTACTGAGAGACTTCTGTTGCACTGAAGGCTTCTGATTGTTGCAGTTCACTTGAATAACAAGTATATCTTTTACCAAGTGTGAAGGATGCTTCTTTCCTTCCTCTGTTTCATCCATGGAGGTATGCAAACCTGACTTGGCTCTGCAGGCACCCTTGAGGAGCAAAGGAAGAGAAAGTCATACTGCAATGCAGTCTGTAATTAAATAGGCAGATAGGAAAATGGACTGAAAGTGATGCAGAGGGTGAGATATAAAATTGGATAGATGGGTGAAAAGATAGAGTAGGAAAAGGCCTTCAGCCTACTGGCTTGAGGGGCCACAACTCCAAAATATCATGGGTGTGAAAAGAATCACACACTAGGCCCAGCTTTGCTGCACAATTTTTCACTGTTTATAAGGCTTGGGATTAGGCCCTGTGCTGCATTCACTCTCAGGCAGGCTGGGAGAATACTGAGAATTCTCAGGACAGTTTGGGAAAAATTGCTTGTAATCTGGATTGAGGCTGAGACTGTGTGTGAGGAGGAAAATTATTCCAGACATAAATCTTCGAGTCTGAGCTCAGAGTGTCCATATGCCTTTTCTGTCACCTTTTCGTTGGGAAGGGGACTGAAAACCCCTTGCTCTGTTTTAGTGACTTGTCCAAGGAAACAAGTCAAAGAATATTACCAGCTGCTCCTCCAACTCAAGTCAAACCTGATGTGGATCTAATAGATTACTGAATTTGGAGGTTTATGTGACTTTACACCTTGGCATCCTAACTAGGGCACACAGACCTTGCAAGCTAATTTAGGTTAGAAACATATCCAGACAGTTGTTGATGCTTCAAGAAGATGGAAAAAACAACCTGTGCATGAGCAATGAAGGCGGAGCTGTGGCTGTGCTTCGTGTGACACGAGAAGGGGCCTGACACGCTCCTTCCCACATGGGCAAGGCTGAGTGCAGAGCCAGCAGCGACTGCTGCTGCTCCTACCATTGTCATTGCCACCATCTTCACACAGCACAGTGTTGCTTCTGTTGGGAACCAAGCAAGCTGTGTTTGGAAATTTGCTGCTGTGTTATTCTGGGCTTTTTTATAGAGTTCAGTGGCTCTTGTTTCTGTGTGAAGTATAGTTATATGGTTATATAGTTAGAGAATTTTCAGATTATTTGAAATATTGAATATTGACCACTTGAACTATATCTTCTCTTTCAGACATATTTTAATAATCTCTAGGCTAAATTCTGATTCTTTTGGAGTTCTTCAGTGTTGACTGTTAAAATTTCATTTATTAAAAAAAGTGGCTTCTGTTTTTCTGGTCATATCTGATCATGGTAGTTAATCATCATAGATGTATTTCTTAATGTTTAAATCCTTTTTTCAATAGTTGTTAACATCAAATATCAATTAAGTAGTTGACACGCTTCTTTATCCTTCAAGGGATTTAGGCAAATGAGTAATTTTATAGTGCCACAGTAAAAATCTGTTAGATCCTAATTAGATATACAGAGTATCAGACACTTTCAACAACTGGAGCGAAGTGATTCTGTTGATCTTGGGACTCTGATGTTGCAGAGTTTTTAGTTATTGATCCTGTCTGTTACTTCAGTTGCCAGAAGCTGAAGCGCTCAGAATACATCTTAAGAAATAAAACGTAACAGTGCTGGTCTTAATACATAGTATTTGTTGGTTTTGCAGGAATAAATATTAGCTTCAACGCTTTCCAAATACTCTGTGTTTCTCATCTCCCAATAATGAGCTGTGTCAGGCTTCTATTTGCAGTTCTTTGATGACAGTGCTTCTGCTGAGAACTGGGACTTGATCTATTTAGCTGTAGAGCAGTAATTTTTTTAAATGCTGAGCTCTGGTATAGATATTCTCCCAATGAAGTCAGTGAGAAGAACTTCATTCACTGCAGTCCTCCTTTTGAAAATCTAACTTTTAATGTACTTTTTATACTGAGTTGGGGGTTGTTGTTTTGTTGGTTTTTTGGATTTTTTTTGAGACCTCACAAATTTTTAGAAATAAATATAAAAAGAATGACATGACTGGAGGTAAAGACTGTTGTGAAAATATTTTTACTTAGTATTTTGCTACTATGATTATAACTGCGAGAATGACTTATAGATAATTGCAGGTAAATGCAAAGGAGTGAGGGTCTGTAGGGAAATGTGACGAAAAGAACATTAATGACTTAGAAATTAATCAGTCAGAATTGCACATCCCTATTTTTGGACATTTTCACTGCTGAGAATAGCTACCAACGCCCTAATTCAACAACCAAAGAATATTTTAGAACGTAATTGAAGGAATAGTGAACAACTAAAAGAAAAACACAGTTCAGGTACAGATCAAACAACATTTGAAACATATTCAGAATATCTTTGCTTTTCTTTTCTAGATGTATTATGAGTAAGTAGTAAAATAACATAGGGACGTTTGGCAGTGCTTCCCTTAAAATCTATGTACTGATACTGATTTTTGAGGATAAAAAACTGTATCTCTTTGCATGAAGTTAAAAAAGGAGGAGTTTTTCCTGAAGTTTATTCATGTCAAGGTTCTCTTGATTGCACTGTGAGTTTCTCTTGTGTTGAAATTCCAGTTAATCTGTCTTGGAAAGCCAATGCACAGACACTGGCCCTTTGAGAAGTTGTTATGTTAAAGAAAGAAATGTGAAAAACTGACAAAAAGGGCAGCAGTCCTTTACCATAAGAAACTGACAACTTGTACACACTCATATATTCAAAGCTGTGTTACTGAAGGCTGAAAGTTTGTATTACAGGGAGCTGCTGATCTCCTTCCAAACATAGCTGAAGTGCATTAAGAACAGGTCCAACTAGCAAGAGCAGATTTTTTTTTAATTATTATTATTACTTTAATTTGTTTTTATTTTCCAGATTGAAAGAAATGAGTAGGATTTATAATTGCAGTTGGCTGGATGTGCCATGGGGAGATGGAGATTTAGGTATTGTATAATAATTCGTAATTTTTTTTTTAACTTCACCTGTTAATGCAGTGAATCTATTTATTCTTTCTTGTTAATGCTTACAAAGCAATGATGCTTTGTAAGAGTTTCTGGTAAACTATACATCAGAGAACTTGGAACCAATGTGGCTTCTATATATAGTTAGAGATACTTCGTATTCAGCATTGTCAGAGACAACATCAGTAGGGAATTAATGCATTATCAATTTTGGAATAGACTATGTTTGCTAATACTGCTGTTACAGACACAATGAGTGAAAAAGTGTCCTTGTTTATATTTTTGCTAATGCCTTCTAAGTGAGAGACATTGTAATTTATAGATTAGCAGAAGGCAGTAATCTAGGCAAAGAATTTAAGAACACCTTCGATGTTTATTTATTGTACATATTTATGTTGAACATGTTCTTGTCCCTGTGGTATTTAATGATGAATTACTATGTATATCAACAAATCAGTTGGAATGTGAATTTTCTTTTCCAAACTTGGTCAGCACAAAATAGTTCTGCAACATTTTGCTTTTAGATTTCATTTGTAGTAGAGATGCTGCAAGTATTTTGCATTTAATGGATTTATCAGGAGCAGGTGGCTGCTGAATGTCTCTGCCTGAGGACAGGGATGTAAGGTGGGTCTAGGTGCAAACCAGAGCTTACAACAGGATCTGGCATCATTTAATTATCAAATGTCACTGGAGTAATTAATATACATTCTTCTGATCCTACCAAGATGAAAGGAGGTGAAGGAAATAAATGTGAAAAATTGTTGCTTTCAGATCCTACCTGCATCTTTGTTGTGTTTAGACATGGCTACAAAAATGTGTATTTAATGGGCATAAAACCTTCATAACTCTTGTGATTTTATAATATGTTTTTCCATATAATCAGTTAAGTGTCTTTTTTTTTCTTTCCTTTGAGTAGGATAAACTGTCAAGAGAGAGATGTTCTCATCTATAGAAACAGGGGGACAAAATAGCAAAAGCAACCTCTAAATACAGATTTAAATTTCAGAAATTTTTTGAAGGAGCCAGAAGAACTTAATGGATCTAATTCATTTGAATTAGAGCAACTTGAGTGCTCATTCAGATACTACCACAGAAGAAGGAAAATAGTGATTACACAAGTCTGAAATACAGTAGAATAAATCTATCTGAGCTTATTGGGATGACAAACACTGACTATTTGTCAAAATTGGGTTACTTGAAGGTTTCTGAGCTCAAGTTGTTTTTTTTTTGTATAATAACCCTTAAAATCCCAACCACTTTTTGTGAGGTTTTTTTTTGGTTGTGGATGTGGGTTTAGTGGGGTTTTTTGATGTTTTGTTTTGTTTTGTTGGGGTTTTTTTTTTGGTTGTTGATTTGTTTTGTTTGGGTTTTTTTGTTTGGTTTGGTTTGGTTTTTTTGTTTTGGTTTGGTTTTTTTATTCTGACTATCAATAAGAATTTCAAAACATTACATTAAGCAAACCTGAAGTAAAAAGTACAAGGAATAATGTGTACACAGATGACCAGAGCTTAGTGCAAATAATTCTGACAGAGTATTGGAAGCTGGATCTTGCCTATAGCACATCCACTACCATAGATGAAAGAGTACAAGGAGCTTCACACATACAGGATACTCTGACATAATAAAAATCTCACTGCTTTTTTAAAATCAGGTTTATAAAGCCTTTCTCTCATATTTTTAAACTTCTGTGGTCAGCCGTATGTAGTCTTATGATAATTTAAATAATATTCTCTGGTTTTTTTTTGCCAAGTTTTTGATCTCAGTAGTATTCAGTAGTGCTGAGTCACAAAGTGCACTATGTTGTCCAAGATGCAGTCATACATCTGTGCAAGTTTTAGTCTCATTCACTAACACCAGTAGGAAAATGGAGGTTTTATCTAAATTTTTCTGCTGTGCACTATTTCATATGTTTTTAACAATGCTCTGATTTCTTTTCAGGTTGAGTAGCCTTAATCTTTTTGTCGTTCTTGATGTGATTTGAGGGGGTTGTTTATAGTAAACAAAAGTGTACTTTCTGAAACAGGCTAGTGGACAGAAGGAGTCCAATAGGAAACAGAAACAGGGTCTATTTCTGGTGTGTAGTTATCTTAGAGCTTAGGCTGATGATTGCCAGTGATTGAGCAACAGCCTTCTCATTTCAGATTCGTAGCATTGTCACTAAATGCAGTGGCTGGCTCTGTAGGCAGTGCCTGTCCATGGCAAAGTCAAACCTGCACGCAGGGAAGAGTCATCAGCCGGTGTTAGCAATTCATCGTTCCAGGCTAATTCTCTCTATGTTTCTTCAGGAATTTTGGGCAGCTTGATATAACTCACACAAGTGATTGTGTTAGTATTTTACAGTTCTAGTGATTTTGTTCTTAGAGGAATAAATGCTGGTAATTCATAATACATTTTGAAGATATTTCTTCCTTGCACAATCTCTCAAAACTGGATTTTCAAAATTCATACAATAAATCAGTATCAGCTCTGCCTGCAGCCTTGGCTGGCTAGAAGGGACCTGTCAGTGTCCAGTCTTCCAGTGGAAAGGGCAGGTCCTGCAGCAAGAGCTTCAGGACGTCACTGGAAGCTGGGTTGGGAGCTATGGGGGGTATGTGTGTGAAGGCAGGGTTGTTGTTGGGTTACTATTTTTTTTCACTTTTCTCTTTTGGGGGTGATAAATAAATGAAAACAAATGCCAAACCTTTACAGTAAGCATATCTAATTATTTTTAGGCCTAATAGTTTATGGAATGAGAATTTAAACTTTTTATCTTATTTCTACTGTAGTAATTTTTTTACTGTGATTCTCACTGTATTTCTCTCCTTGCACTTCTGTAGTAGCTTCAAATTAATCTCACCATACATAAGATTTCCACACTGATTTTCATATACACCAGCTTCTTTGTGACTTCTTCAGGCAGCTTTATGCCTGGTTTATGTTCAAATAATGCCTATATTCCAGCTACAAAGTTTTATTGCTTGTATTAAAAATGAACAACGCAAAAATAGAAGTGGAATAGGGTAATTAATGAATTTATTAAATCAGATTACTGATATCAATATCTCATTATTTTGTTCTGTGGACCACATAATCATTTATTAGAGATGTTTACAGATCATTATAGAGCACTTTTTTATTGTTTAGAAACTGATCATTTGAAATACAGTCTCTAATTTCCTAGGACAATTGACTTCATTCTGTGCATCATATTTTCTACTTTGCTCTGTGCATTCCAAACCCTTTCTAATTCATATGGTTTATTCAATAACTGTTGTTATTATATAGGTTCTTGGGCAGATCGCTCACCTCTGCACGAGGCAGCCAGTCAAGGACGTCTTCTTTCTCTAAAGACTTTACTGTCACAGGTGAAGGCTCTGTTCTTACAATTGCTTTCATTTTTAATTTTATTTAATTTCTCAGCATAGATTATTAACGCAGATTTAGTATGCTTTGTTTTGCTTTTTTCGCTTGAATTTTTCATATTATAAGGTATAGGCTAGTATTTAAAATAGTTCCTTTGTATGTTCCCCACCCCACCCTCCCCCCGAAAAGAAATCAGCAACAACCAGAGTATGTCTAAATTTATGTCAGTCTTCCCCTCTTGCAGGGTATAAATCAATATAGTTTCACTGCTTTAAGCCTTTGGGTAAATAGAGCTAGTCAGGAAGATACTAGTTAACAGGAAGAATCACTGAAAGATTCTGGGTTTTGCGTAGTTGTAATTTAAAAAAAAATTGTTACTAGCAAAAGGAGAGACTGTAAATGCTAAATTTTAATATTACAGTATTGTTCTATTAGCTATTTCAATATTGAAAAATTATACTGTAGAATACATTTGATGAAAGCCAGTAGATAAAATTGTTAGTTCTTAAGAATCAAACATCTACTGCAAAAAATTTCAAGGGCTTGGTGATTTTATCAATCCAGCAAGTGTTTTCTTTGCTAAAATTCATACTTTTGGATATCTCAGACCTTAAGTCAGAGGATGATAGAATCACAGGAGAGTTTAGACTCAGGTCTTCATGGGGTTTTAAAGATTACCAAGAGTGAAGAGGCACCATCCTCTCCCTCATCTGTTTCAGGTTTCACTGTCCCCCAGTTAAATTCTTTCCCATATAGCTACTTGGAATTCACCATGTTCTGGCTTGGGCCTGTTGCCTTTTGCCCTGTCACTGTGCATGTCAACAGTCTGTTCCCATCTTCTTCATACCCTTTATATTTTATGCCCATTTCTGGTTAAAAGAGAAAAAAACCGAAGAGCTGAGAACTTACTTTTATTCTGTTATGCATTGATTAATGAAAGATTCTTTCTATGCTCACTGAGGATTAACTTACTGCAAGTTGAGTTTTAAGCCTATTTAGAATATCGTAAACTATTCATTTGAACAGTAGTGTGAGAAAATGACTCTAAATAGGTTTTGCATGATCTTTAAATGCCATTCACATCTATTTTAGGGGTACAATGTAGACACACTAACAATTGACCAAGTAACTCCACTCCATGAAGCCTGCCTGGGAGATCATGTAGGATGTGCAAGAATCCTCCTTGAAGCAGGAGCAAATGTAAGGCTTTGGTTTTGTTTTCTTTTATATGAAGTCCAGTGCTAACCTTGGCTTAACTGAGAAGCGTATATTCCTTGAATTTAATGTAATTGGTCTCTACTTACCCAATTGGCTGTGTTCATCTCATGTAATTATAGCTGCCATCTGAGTAATAGCAAATGAAAGTAATGGGCAGCCATTGAGACAGTAATGAATCGGAGTGAATTAGCAGTATTCATTATGATATTTCTCTTCTAAAATATGGAATTCATTCCACTACTTTACTGGGTTCCTCTGGCTTTGAGTGGCTTTCAGGAGACTGTTGTTTTAATCTTCCGGATGTCTGCTGTCACACTGCACCTGTGTGCTCTTAAAGTTCTTTGGTCTAAGTAGAAAAAAGCACTAAAGCACTGTCTCTTTTCTGTACCCCTGACATAGGCTGTCTTATCTATAAAGTCCCATTTTTGTTTTGGGATAGAAGATAACTTTCACTGCAATGTCTGCTGACATCAGAGTTCAAGTGCATACCTTCCTAGATCTCTGATCGTTGTAATGGAAATATTTATTGTTCTTAAAATTCAGGTTTGAGAAGCATGTAGAAAATGTCTGTGTTACTACAGAAAAAGAAAAAAGATACATAGATGTTTCCAAAACCAATTTCTCCCTACTTTAGCTAGCACAAGGATTCTAAAGATACAAAACTATAGCAAAATATTTCATTTTCCCACCTGATTTATTTTTAGTATTTCAAATTGTTTTGGTGGGTTTGGGGGTGCATGAAAGAAGATAGGCCAGAGTCCTGGAAGGAGCCCTCTCCTCATACCTGTGCTCCTTCCTTTAGTATTATCAGCCCTCTCAAAGTTGCCTACTTTGTCTCCTTACTCTCTCACACTGGAAATACTCAGTTGAAGAGTGAGGTGATGAGGCTGGTATTAAAACAGTGAGCCTAAGATATTAGCTTTGTCTCCATCCTGTGAAATATCACTTCAGCCTGGAGACTAGAAGAAAATGGCAAATAATCCTCACATTTAACATGGAGTTTGCATTCTTGCCAGAGCTGTAGAGAGAAGATCCCTTTATCCCGTTACTATGCAAAGTGTAGATTTTCTATATCAGTGAAACAAGCTCAGTGCAATGACTTTTGAAAATGATTTACTGCCCAGACATCAATATATGGTCTTTAGTATTCCAGGTGTATTTTTCCAACATAGTTTAACCAGAATAACAGTAAACTAATTCCAACTGAGAAGCATGGTAAGAGGAAAATGGTAGCACAGGGACTGGTCAGTTAACTTGTTATTTTACCTAGTACTTTTTTTTTTTATGGTATTTTATGCAATTTGTAGCTATTTCCTGTTTAAAAATCTACCTTTCTTTCAATTCTGTTCATAAATAGATTTTATATATCCTAGGTAAATGCTACAACAATTGATGGAGTGACACCTCTATTTAATGCCTGTTCGAGAGGCAGTGCAGCATGTGCTGAGCTCCTGTTACAGTATGGTGCCAAAGCTCAGTGGGAGTCCTGCCTGCCATCACCAACACATGAAGCAGCCAGCAGAGGTAAGAAATTACTTCCTGAATAAACATGGAGCAGTTGAGCAATGTCTCAGTAACAGGGTTGAGAAATGTGTGTGGTTCTGTCCCTGAGACAGCATACTGAAGTCGCGCAAACTGTCGTGCTTTGTACTGACAGGTCACAGTGAATGTCTGGAGGTACTGATATCCTGGGGTATAGATGTTGACCAAGATCTTCCTCATTTAGGAACACCTCTGTATGTAGCTTGTGTTTCACAGCAGATCCATTGTATTCGAAAGCTTCTTTATGCAGGTATGTCATGATTTAAATAAAAATATGACTGGTCTGTAAAATAAGCATATTGTACTTGCCTTTGAAGTCAGCTGTGCTCGCTCAATTGAACTGGAACCTTTGCTTGCAGGGCTCTCCTTCAAACTATGCTGATTCATGTTTTCTTATAATAACTTACTGTCTCTTTTATTTTTTGGTGCCATAGTAAACATATGAGGAAAAAAGAAAGCAAGACCAGTAAGAATGAATGTTCAAAATTTTCAGCACATACTGCAGCTTTATAGATATTAATTTTCTATAGGAAAAACAAGGGTAAAAAAACTAGCTTTGAGAAATTTTATACAATAATCATTGAGATTTCAATAGAATTATTTTAGCAATGTAGTCCCACTTGCTTTCATTGTTCAGCAAGTTCTGATTGATCTTTTCACAAGACATAGAGGCTGAGTTGCAGAGGGAAGAGGTGAGGTAAAAGGCATCTGATCCTAAATTGCAGATTATTTCTTTAATCAACGGGTAAGAGCTGTTGAAGGCTCGCTCTGTTTCAGCACAAGTCCAGGGACACAACTAGCATAGTGGAAAGACAATTTGCTGTGCCTCAGATATTTACATAAAGGCTTTTGCATCCTGCAGAACAAGGAATTAAAATGTATATATGAATAATTCAGCCTTGCTATCATTGCACCAGAGTAGTTTTTCTAGTTGATTGCATGTTATATTTAGAATTTAAACAAGCAGTTAAAGTGTTTCTCATTGAGTCCATCTCCTTGGATGATTAATTATCCTATGTCATGATTTTTTATGTTTAAGAACAGCAAAAGTAAAATTAGCATATTTTGGGATTCAAATACTACCATACAGGAAAAACAGTAACAGGAGGGCATATTTTGCACTTGTTGCTGGCCTGAAGTAGAAAAGGCTATGTAACTTGAGAATATGAGTAACTACTTATGTAAATCTAAATTTTTTCATATTTTATCAGTTTGTAAGAATGTATTAGAAGTTGAAAATCAGATAGACAATGAAATAAGCAAGCGAATTGTACTGCAGAAGCACGCTCATATTAAGAACAGTGAATTATTCAGATTTCAGATCTAATTGCTAGACCTGTGACATTTCTAAATTATTTTACTCAGCTGGGCATTTAAAACGCAGAAGATGTTGATTCAGTGAGTAAAGTTGATACAGAAGGCAATTTTTGGTCTCACAAGGTCAGTAAGAAGTCTGAAGACTAGGTTTTAGATGAACCAACAGCTTGCCTGTAAGGGAAATTCTTCCATACTAGCTAGTTTAGTTTAACTCTTGTATGGATTTTTTTTTCTTGAATATGAATAAATTATTGCAAATTAATTTAGTCCATTTTAATTTAAAATATGTTAGCAATTCCCTATTACTGTAAAACTGTAATAATTAGAACCCATGGATTGGGAGACTTAATAGTTTGGGGTTTTTTTTTTTCCCTATTAGCTTTCTTGACTGTGTATCTCACCTTAATTAAAATTAAAATTAATTTATAGATTAATAAATAAAGATTGGATGGGATGGGCATCTATTTCAAACCCTTTGCCAGTTTCGACATTTGAAAAATTATAAAGTGTCCAAAATTACTCAAAAAGTTTGCTTACAAAACTTCAGTCTAGTGATTTTTTTTTTCCGACTTAAATAAGGAAAGTATGTTTTTTATGTAGTGAAAATTTTCTTAAATGTGTACAAAAAGTGCTTTTTTATGTTTAGACAACAATGTTGCTCATGTTACCTGATTGGTACCTGATACCTTTTTATCTGGTTGTACTTAGGTAAAAAAACCTAGGATAAAAAATAAAAACCCAAACAAAACAACGATGTGATTAGCTGTAGTTCTGTGCAATGAATTAATAAAGTGGCTAATGCACTTTGGCATTCCAGGCCAGTGGTGGTTTTTGTTTGTTTTGTAGCCTCATGTTTCTTACTCAATGGCAAATTTAATTAATCTCTTCTTATGTCTCTTTGTGTGCATCTACCCACCAGGTGCCAATGTGCAGA
Source organism: Oriolus oriolus (assembly GCA_013400235.1). Classification (NCBI taxonomy): domain Eukaryota; kingdom Metazoa; phylum Chordata; class Aves; order Passeriformes; family Corvidae; genus Oriolus; species Oriolus oriolus. The sequence continues at coordinate 122,452 of VXBT01004570.1, forward strand.
AAGGAAAGCATTTGCAAACCCCACTCCATGCTGCTGCCCAGCATTCTAGTACAGAGATCGTAAACTTACTCCTTGAATTTGGGGCAGACATAAATGCCAAAAATTCAGATTTTGAGAGGCCCGTTGATTTAGCTGCCCCAGGCAGTTTAGTGGAGAGACTGCTGCTCTTCCACGAAGGTAAGTTTTACATATTTATATTTGAAACTGCAACTTGTATTATTAAAAAAAAAAACAAACCCACCTAGAAAAACCCCCAACTTAACAGCCCAAACAACCCATGTTATAGAGGGTAACACTGCTTTATGAAACGAATATATGAGCATTCAGGTAATTTCCTTTCTAACTATAAACATATTCAGCAATATTTAGCTTCAGGCCAGAGCCCATTGACCAAGCAGCATCAGAATTTGTACAAGCTGAAAAAGTATCGTCATATGTTTATTGGGTGTTTACAGAAGTAAAAGTATAGACATTAAAGCTATATTTTTATTGGTTTTTACAGACCTTGTTAAAAAGGAACAGAGTATTTAAATTTCAGGTTAAAAATATATTTCATTTTGGACAGCTGTCATAATATTTTTAAATATATATTTTATGTGCATATAAAGCAAATTATTTTGATTGTGGGCAAAAAGCCTAAGAAGTTTAATTTTCTAAATTTTCTTTACAAAATTACGAAAACCTGAGAAATAGGAGACTAAAGACTCTAGAGTCTCTCAAACCTCTTAAAGGTCTATCTGCTTTGGAGAGAGAGAATGTTCCAAAGGGAACTGCATTTGTTCAGACTGACCTATGTATAATGTAAAAATAAGCCACAATAGAAAGAAACTATTTTAATAACCATGGACATCTCTTTAGAGATGGACTGACAAGTAGCACTGATTCATGTTTTCCTCCGAAAGAACCACTCTCTAGTCTGAATGCTGTTAACAAAACCCCTCTAAAAACTGTAAGTTTTCACAAATTTACCAAGACTAGTAGTGTTTTTAAAACTTAGAGCAAAGAAAAAAAGTTACCTGTCATGAAACAGATATAGGTTTATTGTCCAGAGAAAATAGCAATATTCATTGTGAAGGAGTGGGGGGCAGAGTGATAAAGACATTATGATTAACTAGTAAGACCACTAAATGTGGTCCAGGATCTCGGAGTATTTTGCCTGCTTATTCTTGTTGCAGTGATGCATTGGTAGTGCAGCTGGTAGTGCTGCAGCAGGTATGTAACCTGGGCTGCGAATAAAAAAAACCCAAAACAACAAGTCTGCAGTTTTTAAAGTTATTGACATCAGATATTTTCTGAGAGCTGTTTTTTAATTAAAAAAAACCTGACCTTGTCTTGCTTTCTTTAATTTCCCTAACTATTATTAAGGTTTAAGCAGCCCCAGTCTTTATCTTTGAGGGCAGAAAGGCAATGAAGGAAAGGGAATGAAGAAAAAGGTCAAATTTGCAAAATGTGAGCTTTTTTTTTGTTTTTTTTTAGAAATCCCATTATTGTGCTGTTGTAAAACAAAGTTCTGGCTTTTATAGTTGTACAATTAAACTCCTTTCTTTATTGTTTGCAGCCACACCATCCTCTCTTTGTCAGCTCTGCCGACTACGTATCCGAAATTACATAGGAAGAGCTAGACTGCATCTTGTTCCACAACTCCAGTTGCCAACAATACTTAAGAATTTCTTACAGTACAGATAACATAGTAATTAGTTGTTAGAAACTTAAATATAGTGAGTACTTTTTCTTCTCTCTGTTTATTGTACGTTTTATCTAAAGAACTGCTGGGCGGGAAAAACAAAGCTTTTTGCATATTGCTTAAAAAAATTGTATCTTTGACACCTGGTGTTGGTAATGTAATAGTAATTGGGAGCCATTCAGCAACTAGTGCCAAGGTGCTAATCCAGCTGAATTGAATAAGTGCTGATACTCTGGGACATGACTGTATAACTTTATCTTAACCCTTAATAGCTTTAGTGCTGTTAACTTTAATTGTGTTTGTGTTTTTAAAACTGTTTGACACACCTGAACCAAAAAGAGTTTCTTCATTATTATTTGTTAAGTTTGTCCATTTGGAGTCAGTATTTTATGTGTTTTTAAATTTCTGTTGTTTGTGTACCTAAAAATACTTAGTGATGGGTGCACTACATATATTGATAAAAATAAAACAATTAGACGTCAATTCTTTTTCTTTTTCTTTATATAGACAATTTATTAATCACAGTGAGAAACTTCCTTTAGTCTTCCTCACTGCCTCTGCTGTGAATTGTAATTAAACTGATATGAACGCAACTTCAATTTTTTATAGAATTCTGTTTATTGGGACAATTAGTAACTTATTTCTCAAAAGTCTTAACACAGAGATACTTTTGATCTCCTCAACAGAATTATATGGGCACTTCCCTTATCTTTTCCTAACAATGTTGCATCACAAGCATTTAATGGGCATATTAAATAATTATTTGCCTCAGAGAAAGGCATATTTTAATGTGTAGTATCTGGGAGGTTTCTGAAAGCATATTGTGGAGATGTGGATACTGAATCCTCAAGCTCAAGTTCAGAAGGTGAATATAAGGTTTCAAAAATGTCAGTTTTCTGTATCAGGATGGGTACAGCTCATGAAAGGTCATTACTAATCTCTTACTGTCTGTTTTGTAAACATTTCCGCAGCTCCAAAAATCCTATTGCAAAATCCCAGAATACTCTAGCAGGCATTTATGTGGAAAGGTTGAAATTATATTGTTCAACTCTAGCCAGAGATGGAATGGTGACACCCCCGAGAGATATTAGAAAACCCTAAGGCTTTGCTCATCCACTTGAATTTTGATGATTGTGATCTGAACAGATGAAAATGCAGTGCTCCTCCTTTCCGTCTTCTCATTCTTCATCTGTTCCTTTGAGAACAGATTACTTTCTCAGTGACTGATACTCAGTTCCTGCAAACCAAAGCATGGGACACCTGAAAACTTGCCATTTGCCCTTGGTGATTCAGCCTCTTCCATTCCTTTTCAGTGACTACTTTCAGTATTTATGTTCCTACTGGAAAGATGCTAAGTGAGGAACTAACTATAGTAGAAGCTTTCACAAAGAGGAATGCTTACTCAGTTGCTAAATTATATGCACCTAATAAAAAATGCAGCTGTATTGACACCATGTTAAGTAACCTTAATTTGCTTCTGTTCCCTGCAAAAACTCTTGTTAGGGGTCTTTTCTGGAGTCCTTGTAAAGGAAAGTCAAATACAAATATGAGAGCTACTTACGAGTCCATCAGATCCTGAGTCTATACTGGAGTGAGTCTGTTGGTTTTGGTTTTCATCCAGAAAGTAGCAATTTGTGTTTTTAGGTACAACACCATTACCGTGTATTGCTTTGACAAACAAGCCAACTTTGAACTGCCAAGCCAACCACAGCACTGTTGAACTTCTCCACGTAGAATGAGCTCATTTAGATCCTCACCTTCAGGTGTACACATTGCTTTTCAAGCTTGATTCAGACAAAGTGGCAAAAAAGCTGTCATGTTCTATACACCTACATCAGTTTGGAGCAAACATGGCTATTCTGCAAAACGCCCGTTCGGAACACAACTAAATAATGTTAAAAGTTTTGCTGAGAGTCACGTCAGAGTCCAAGCCATTTCACTGCAAATGGGTGTGTTCATGTTCTTGTGGCATTTGCAATATCTGTTCCCACCATTCCCCCTGATCCCTGCACCATCCAAAGAGCAAACAAGACCATCTTTGTAGTTTACAGGTATTTGGTACTGAGCCAAGTTGGATGGGGCATTGCTTCTGTTACTATGTAACAGGGACAAACAAAATAGGGAATGGATGTGGTTGGCCTGACAGAACTATGCACTGGAAGAGGTCTCTGACAGACCAGAGCACACTACTGTCACATACCAAAAACATAGAGCAGTGAAATACCTGGTGTTAGTGCTCGGTAAAATCCCTTCCAAAAATGATCCTTTGTTTAGCCAGAAATGAAAGGAAACAGGTTTGTTACTGTTCTCATGCTGTGAGGGCCCTGTTCCAATGTGGCTCTGATGGGTTGAATTCTTAGTATGAAATAAATGTTAAGTAATATATTAAAATATTGGGAACCAAGATCTGAAGCAAACACTGACCCAGGTCAGAGCACTGTTAAAGACTGTTAGAATAAAGCTCTTATTATATGAATTGTTATACCGGTTAAAAAGTGTTCTAAGGCATTTTCAGAAAAAAAAAATGGTGTAATATGTCAATTCTGGAAAGAAATCCAACAGTGAAATCCTGTAGGCTTGCTGAAAGTGCTCCAGAGACCCACAGGAGGTACCGCGCTGGCGGGCTACGAAAGCACGTGGAATACAAGGTTCTCCTTGTGTTTCTCCTGGGCCTGTCTTGGGGCTGTGGGGCCGCTCGGCTCTGGCCACGGCCAGCGCAGCATCACTGGCCCAGCCTGGCGGGAGCCCCGCGCAGGGTGGAACAAACAGGGCGTCATTACGGTCCAGCAACATCGATTTAAAGTGCCAAATCTCCTATCTCAGACTGCAGCTGCCAGTGAAGCCATCTCTGAAGCTTCTAAACATGTCAGTGCTGTTGGACATATTATTTCCATAGAACAATGGATTTGGTTTTGCAGGGATGTTAAACATAACTCAGATTTAATAGTAATTGGAAAGCACTAGCTGTGTAGCTTGATATGTTTCTTCATTCAAATGGAAATACGACTTTCACAGAGGAGTCAAACAGTCTTTTGAAGACAAAGTATTCTTTAATATTAAGGGGGAGATATCTGTATTCGACTTGCTGTACTAGACAATGAAGCTTACATATTAGCAAAGAATCTGAAATTATTTTTGAAAATGATGAACCAGTTGACAGTTGCAACCACAGCTGTAACAGCGGACACAATTACAACCTTTTCTGTATATTCCCCTCACTCACCACTGTACAAACAACTTTAAGGAAAATGCAACCTCATGTTATTCACAATGACTGTTACCTGATGGATCCCCAATAGAAAAAACACCCTTTGACTTAATTTTTGTATTTTAGTAATGAAAGAATTCTTAACCCTCACTCTGTAATTTAAATTTGCCCAAGATTCCATGTTAAGGCATAATTTATGTGCAACACATTGATGCAGTTATACTACATATTGTAAGATATTTTAACTGTGAAATATTAGTAAAAATCCTTATGATACAACAAAAGATTTTAAATATAGTAGAAAGGCAGTTGAGTCAATGCTTCAGATCCCAATCATCAGTCATGGGGCTGCATGTTCAGTTCTCACCTTTGCTCTCCACCTCTGCATCAACAACTTTTATATACCAGGTTGTACGATTTCTGTGCTAAAAGAAAGATAGTCTTTCATTTGACAAAAGCAAGATCAGATACTGACTGATGGAAAATTCTTTCAAAAACTATGAATTTTAACTTCTGAAACTGAATTCTTCTTCTGCAAGCTCCACAGAGTAAACAAAGGAAAAGCATTTTCAAAGAATACCTGCAGAAAGTAAAACATTAGGTTCCAGCACCTATGTATGTACAAAAATGGGGTTTTTAGGTTACAAAACAGCTTAGTGTTCCCTCTGCCCAATATATTCATACACCAGAAACCCTCTAATAATACTCCAAAACATTGCCAGAATGAAATTTTACCATTTTGAAGATGGAGGAAAAAAAACCAGCCAGGATTTATTTATTTCTAATCTCCATCCCACCTTTCCAGCATGGTGGCATTGTTATTTCCATAGTTAAATGAGGGCATATCTTACCTCTGTACTGAGGATTGTTTGATAAGATCTACTATTTGTTTTGATAAGATCTGCTAAACAGAGACCTGATTTCCAGTTTTACAACAGTTGCTACAGAAATAATCCTGCCAATTTTTAGTTACAGTCCCTTTACATTTCATGTAACTATAAGGAATTTAAATATATTTTAAAATTTATTTTAATGCAGCAGCAAAAAAATGTAAGAACAGACAAAGCAGATTTCTGCTTATGTGCCATCAATTAAGCTAATAAAGAGTATTGTAACCAAGGCATCTTTTCTACAGGTTAGCAATTCTAATTATAAGAATTATTAGTAAGAATAATAACTATAATATTTGTCTTATAATTAAATTCCATACTATACACAGCTTTAAAGTTTAAATATTTTTAGTATTCTATTGCCATAACTATTTTTCCATCTGAGTGAAGATTTAGTAAATAAAAATATATATGCACAAGTATTTACTTCTGGTCTGTCATACTATATGCATTTTTATAACTAATACAAAATGTAAAAAGAAAACAAGCATTTTAAGTGTACATAGCATAGTTAAATAATTTCAATAAATTTGCTGTTTGTTCCTTACACAGCCTTTGTTAAAAAAAAAAAAGTTTATAAAGAGTTTTAGCCTCCAGTGAAAGTATAAGGGGGGATGTTTCCAAAGATGATCCTATTAGAAAATAGAATTTTGTAATATAGATAATTTATATAAATAGATAATAAATAGATAATCTAGACAAAACATAAGTGAACTTCTATTTGTACTGCTATTAAAGCACAATAACAAGTGGATGAAAAAAAATCTGCTCTTTAAATTTTACTTTTGCTATAGAACCCTGTGTGTAAAAATTAGTTCAAATTAAAAAGGGGGACAGTGTGAAACAGCTACAGTATTCCAGTCATTCCAAAACCAGGTTATAGTCGCTATCAATAAAGTAATTCTATTATTATATATCTGGAAGTGTGTTTATGGGTTTCACAGTTTATCAATATTTTGGTAATGTGTAGATAGTTGCTTACTTTACAAAGCATCTATTCACACGGAGTTGACAAAAATAATTGTCTGACGACAATATTCTTATTAAAAAAAAATGACATGGCTGTATATGAAATTAGGACTTTTTCTTTGGATTATCAAATAACTTTTTCTCTTTGGATTCTCAACAAACATTTGTATAGAAATCCTTTTGTTCTCATTTTAAAATTTTTAAAGTTCAAGTAATTGACCTTCAGGAGGAATCAACTACCACCTTTCTGTCCTTTGACAATCACAGTTAAATCAGCATTAACACCCAGAGTGTTATTTTAAGCACGATAAAGTACAGAGAAAACACCTCATCAAAATGGGTTAAGTCGTATTCCTGTTCCTAATGGTGAAAAAGGATTCACTTTGGCCCACATCAATGCATCATTCAGTGAAATAGCAGATTTTCCATCTTCAAGGAAGAACACAGGACCCTGAAAAGCAAAAATGTTTGGGAAAGGAAAGAAAAAGAAATTACATATGTATTGTGTAAAGCCCACCACAACAGAAAGCACATTTTATCTGAGAACATAAAAACCTTGTTTAGACCTATCATCTAAGTTCATGCAAAAATTTTACCCCACTGACTTAAAACTCTTATAACAGCTACACGTTATGAATTGAGGGCACTTATGTTCCCAAATCTGTCAACCCAATATTTAATAATATTTAAATTTTTAGTTTGATGTATTTTATTGTTATTTTATATATGCTTGTCAATTATTCCAGAGTTAAATTTAGCCTGAATTAGAAACTGAGGTAACAAGCATTCTTCTTCAGAATACTGTCCATATTTCATCATGTCTGTCATTATCTCTGCTGATCTATATTTTTTTACAAAAAACCGCCCAATGTAATGGCTCCATAAATTGTTTGAAAACAGTCTACAGGGAGTCTACAGAACAGTTTGAAATATTCACTATGAAAAGGACAAAATACTCATTCATCTGATGGCAAAAGGGCTATTTGCTAATTTATTAATTTGACAAAATCTGCTCTCAAAGCTGCAGTTCAGTTTCAGTGCTTTCTGAAAGAGTTCTACTCTCAAACTTGCTATGTAAAGCTTGTAAACCCATACAAGTAGGCTGCTCTACTTTAGTATTAACCAATTTTGATTTTTGAGCTGATTGTATGTTTAAAGCCATGACTCCTAACGTATGCTAATCCAGAGATAAGGATCCTGTAGATGACAAGCTGGTGACACCATATTTGCTATTCTTTTTGAATGGATTATAACAGTGGCAGCTTTACATGGCTGTTAGCAAATGTTGAGAGTACAGCCATAGACAGAGACCACTGATCTAATGTGGAAGTGTTGAGAGCAAGGTTTTTACAGTGATGGTGAGCAGGTGAGAATTTTGTTTACCTCAAAAATCCCACCAGCCCTTTGTAATCTCCAATTTTTGTCACAAAACTATCCATCCCTCTTACTCCCTAAAACACCCTGTAACTCTTTGGGCTGACATCTTACACTGGACAGAGGAAACAGACTTGGCATCACTTAGAAAAGTAAATTCACACAGGCATTGGCTGGAGTCAGGAGTAGTGTGTTCATGATCTTTCGATTTTCTCCTTATTAAAATAACAACATATGCTAAAGAGGTGTTGTAAGTACTAAGGCATTTTAATCTTAAAACTCTATGTAAGCGATGAATAAATATACTTGAATATTTAGTCTTCTAATATCTGGATTTAATTAGTCATGAATTCCAAGTTTTATAGTATGCATTTCCATAGTGATAAAAACCAAAACCAGAAAAATGTTAGTATGTCGTTGAAGACAAATAATTTCCTGGTTTATATTCAAGCTGTGGTGAGGGAGTAGCCAAAAAGATACATGCACTTTAGACACAACATTTGGCAAAGGAAATCTTTCACATGGAAATTAAAAGGTTTTGGATTTGGGAAATGACAACTACTTGATTGGCCAGTTCTCTATATAGCCTTTCTTATGTAGCAGATGTCACTGCCTGTCACCTTTAACTCTACTCCTGTGACAACAGGGAATTTTTCCAGCCAAATGCTGGGAGGCACCTTCGACTTATGGCAATCTCACAAGTAGTCAATGCTATCAGCAAGAAAGAACACCTCAGCTCTCTGAAACCGTACCTGGATCTTTAGCCCTGTCAAACAAGAGATATGAACATCTGAATGACTAGGAAGATTTGATCCAGTGACACAGTCTGGCCCAACCATCCCTTTCAGAGGTTCCTCCTGAATTCGCGACAGGAGTACTGAATACAGCACTCTCTGCGATTCAGAGGGCGGGGTGCATGGCAACTCATCCGTAGGCCTGGGAACATAAAAGAAATTTGTTTTTCAACTTTGCTTCTTAATTTGTGCTAGAAAGTAAGACCTGCAAAGCAGTGACCTTCAGACTTTACAAAGGGAATAAATTTACAACTAAACAGTTAAGATACTGCTACTCTCACTCATGGTAATTTTATATTTTTCCACCTACTTGTTTGATTGTGTGCAAGCTCTCCATGCATCTAATTCCTCAGAAAGCTGTTCAATTTTCAAAGGTACAGATACTTCCCGTCTTTTTAAAAGCTGACTGAAAAGGAATGCAAGTAATTAAAGTCCAAATTAATCCTAAAGATGACTATTTTCTTAGAAGTAAAACAGGATAGACAGTAGTAAAGTAAAACTATTTCTGATTGGATATGGAATAACCATGGAAATAAATTGATCCTTCACCATATACATTATATTAAACCTTAGTAATACTCAGAGTAGATATAAAAGTATAGCTTTTGATTTAAATTTTATTCTAATTATCACTATTTACATCTTATTTAATATGCTCCATTTTTTAAAATTTTAGGCCATTCTATATTTTAAGGCTATATGTGTTTTTATTAATATTGTCAACTTTACTGAAATTAAGGATCCATTTTGCCTATATATACTACATTTGGTAAAAATGCAGTTAGAGAAACATGGTGCAACACATGCTTTGGGACAGCCTTATTTCACTTGCACAAAACAGTTTCAAAGCTCTTGCAGTGGATGCATTTTTCATTTATCAAAATATAATATAAGGGGCAGTTATTACCTGACCTAATTCAGCCATCTTTCATTTGTGTTGGGGTACCTTAAAAATGTCCTGCTTAAGCATGTAATTTGTCCACCTTAAGCAGATAAGTGTCCAGTTTAAGATGGGCTGGAAACTAAAAATCTGCTTGTTACTAGTCTATTAATATCCATATCAGAATTGTCCTTCTGTAAAAACTTGTATTTCATCTTGTTATTTCTTTCGGTTCAGAAAAGAAAAAACCAAACCAACAACAAATGCTCCTTTTCCCAATCCTCTCACCAAGTTTCAGACATGAGGATAGCTAAGAGGAAAGACATGTTAAGTTGTTTAATTATCCTTGGCAGGCAATTCTGATAAAATATCAGCAGGCGTTGGAAAGCTTGCAATTCTAGTAAGGTGTGAAAGGACTCAACAATATATCCATAACATTTATTCTTAATGAAGAGAGAAATAAACTGAGATTATAAACAAAACTACAGTGGTTGATTAGAGCAATTAGTGGAGCAGTGTAACAGCTAGAGTAATGCCAGCATAGCTTGCACTATAAAATCAGGGACATACTGGAAATGACCTTGCTATCCAGCAAGTTAGGGGACTGAAAAAGGAATTGACAGGCCCAAAATGTGAAGGAGAAGTGGAAGTTAGCCAGCTGGATATCATTACCAAACCAGACAGGAAGACTAACAATTGTGGTTATACTCTGAGGAAGGAATACTAAAGTATTCCGTGTAAGCCTATTTTATTTATCATATAAGATTATTGATCTTTATCCTTTTCCTTTCTAGTCCAAGTTTGTTGGTTCAAGTTCAGGTGGGGTCAGATGAAGTTGAGTGTACCAAAAGAAATCAAGTGAGTCAGGCTGAGTAGGGCCGAGTGAGTTGGGCCAAGCTGGATTGGGCTGGGTCAAGCCAAGTGGGCAAAGTTGGGTCACAGGAAGTTGCTGAGGTCAGGTTAGGTCAGGTCAGTTGGGTCAGGCTGAGCTGATTGAAGTCACTCAAGTTTAGTCTGGTGGGCCTAGTTGGGTCAAGTCTAGTCAGGAGACTGGCTGGGGTTGAGCTGGACCAAGCAGGCGGCAGCACTAGGCCAGCTCACATCGAGTGGGCTAGGAGTTATTGGTGTCCAGGAATATTAGTTTAAGTCATTCATGTCTGGGAATATCAGGTCACTGAATAACAGAAGGTCAAAGTGGATTTCTTGGTGAGAATCAAGCTAGTGCCCAGTCATGGACTCCAAACTCAAAGCTACTCTTTGTTGGTACTGAGCAAGTCTTGGCAAATATTCTACAGGTAGATGCAAATTAAATTGTTACTGGCAACATATTGTCCCACCTGGCGGTGATGATGAATACTCATCTACTTCTACATGTATAATGTATAAAGAAAGTAAAGAAGCTTGTACATGCAGGCATAGGTATACCCTTAAAACTTCATAACAGAACTGGGAACTCAGTTGTTTTCGTTTTAATTTTTTTGGGAGGGGATGTGAAGAAGTGGGGTCAGTGTATGGTATATGTCATAATAAGGACTGAGATTGCTCAGTGTTAATGAAAACACAGTATTACCTTGTATACTCATAGAGTGCAGGTACAATGCTATTGTACTGTCTTCTGATAGCAAGTAAAGCACCAACGTAACCACACAAAATCAGCAACTCATTCCGAAATCTATAAATGAACAAGTATCAATCATGAAAAACAACAAGCATTTGCAAAAACATTAAACAAACTCATATTCAGGTTATAATTTTAAAACCTAATTTATCCATCCAGCTTTTGTGAAGAATATATGTTTGCTGATTATGCTTACTTTCTGTGTCATGGAACTGTTGAAACAGACTCCATTTGCTTCGTATTGATCTCCATTATCAAATTTTAAATGGCATGTACAACACAATTTTTAAGCACAATCATGTAAAGTTACAAGAAAAACATCACTCAGATATAATGTGATAAAACTCTAAATGTAAATAAAATTGCCCCAAATACTAGTGTGAATTTCAGTTTCACCAAGTTTTCCCAGCTTTTTTCTCCTTTTCATTCTTCACACATATACTTGTGTAGGCATCTAGGCCTAGCTTCAACCATCCATTATAAACATGAACCAGAGCTATCCAACTATTTTAGAGTTAATTCTGAGAGCGGCAGCCCAACTTTCCTTAAGACTTTGACATGAAAGCCCACATGATTTGTGATACCACTTCAGGAAACTGAAACCAGAGCTGATTAAAGTAAAGTGAAGCTCTTCACATACGACCAACATTGATTCACACATTGTAAATGCTCCACAGAGAAAGAAGCAGTAAAATATCTTTTTTTATTTTCTTGCTAAACCTTCAAAATTTGGGAAAGTTCCACCTTCTATTCTCCAGACTGGGAACGAGCATGCTTGCTGAAATTTTTTTTGTGTCCCTCTTCTGGTAAACAAAAAAAATGATACTAACAATGTGTACCTATATATACATTCTGAAAGATTCCTTTAAGGAAAGTTCCACTTTTCTAAGTCAGGAAAATATACTCACTCACTACACTTAGGCAACATTAACTGTTCAGTCCGTATGTAACTTAGAAGATCAAGATACAGAAAGACTGAATCTAAAGTCCAATCTGAGCCACAAAGTTGTTCTGTTGAAAAATAAAAAGAAAAATATCTCATGAGGCAAGCTATGCAAATGACTTATGCTTTAAAATTATTGTTCATCCAAGTACCTACCTTTCACATACTGAATGCCAATAGGGAGAGCCTTTTCAGGTTCTGCGCTTAACAGATAGTACTTTACAGTTTCAAATACATCCCCATCTGCCTGAATTGTCTCTGCCAGTCGCATACATTCTTCCACATCAGGAAGATTACACTGGAAAACAAACATTTTACCAGAAAATTACTGAAATTTTCAAACACTTCTCTAAGATGCAGAGAAATACTGATGTTTGCACATAACAATAAGAAAAAATTCTCTCTGAAGGAGTCATTGAAAGACATACCTGCATATAAAGCGCATTAAGAAACCCATCTAGACCACAGAACAACACTAGAAGGAAAAGGTTCTGTAACTTTAATTTAAGCAGTACCAGTTTTCATTGCTAATGCTTTTGTGAAGTCTTTACTAGTGTTTAATAAATGTGCAGTCTGAGTTGCACCCTAAGGGAGTTATCAAAGCAGACCCTTCTGCTGCTGAAGAGGAAAGGGGGCATTTAAGGACATTACAGGCATAAGACATAAAACAATTCATACTTGTATAGAAAGTTGATCTGCTAAAACATGATTAGGCTGCACATCTAGTAAGTTATAAATCATACTGGCAGGTAATTCTGAAGATCATAAGCTACTTCAGAAAGTAGCATGTGTCAGGGAAAGTACACAAAGGACAGAAATAAAGAACTAAATTTATTGTACAATACTGAAAATAAAGTCAACAAAGAATAATAGAGCTAAAAATGATATGTTACATAAAAGACTGTAAAGACAAATACATCCTATGGGTTTATTTGGCCTTACAGTTTTTGAAATTAGTAAATAAATCAATACAAAACCTTATTAGCATTCAGGTAAATTCTTTTACATTGTACCTTTTCATGCAGGTCATTTATTTCTGCTATGCATCCAGGATAAAAAGCACATAGTTTTACTAACTGCAGTTTATTATCAGGAATCATCATAAGAAGATCAACTGCTAAATCCCTGCACAAACAAAAGATGACATGTAGTTACTCTTGATGGTTTGTAATAGAAGGAAACTATTTTCTCTTTTACATTCCTTTTATACAGAAGAGCTATGAAAAAAAATACTATTTCCAGAGAAGTGCAGAATCAACCTCAGTCTCTAAGACTATTTTTGTTCAATAAATGAGGCTTAATTATTCATCTTTTTGGGAAAGCAATTTGTTAATTTTCTGTTGCTTTAGTTGGTTGAATTAAACAGCTGTGCAAGTCTTAAGCATCAGAACCATCTCAAAGTCAAATGGAAGAATACATGAGCAGGGATGGGAAAGAAGAGTAGGAACCATCAAACCTGAGAGAAGAAAAGATTATAATGTGATTCTGTGTCATGAAACCATCCTCAAAATTCCAGGCTTCTAAAGCTTCGTGACATCAACTTAGGACATCTCTCAGTCATCCAGAAAGGCTTGGTGCTCAAGTGATATTGAAATAGAGAGATTATACAAGAAAGTAATATGATACCTATTTTCATCCTTCTCAAAGGAAAACTCTTTCAGCAAACTGACATTTCTGACATTTTCCTACACTTTTTACCATTTGTTACCCTATCCTTCATGCAACAGACAGCTGAACGGAACATGTGTAATATTAGGAAATTATTTGGAAATTGTTCTATTTAAGTTTTAATAACTGTTTATTCTGTGACTCTTCTATTCATGCAGACGTCATTTCTCCTGTGAACCTCAAGACTGACTTGCCCCTGTGTAAGGAAAAAATCCTGCTGATTTCAGAATGTGGTCCTTAGCTTAAAAATGTTCAAGTAAACTATTATCCAATATTTGCAATTGCTTTCTATCCCATTTTCAAGTACTAATTGCAATTAAAAATTAGGACACTTAGATTTGAAAAGTGTGTGACTTTATTAAGGGAGAAAATAAGCTTAAGCTTTCTCTAAAAAAGCAAAATACCTGTATCCAAGTGATGGGAAGCTAAAAGGAAGACATTGAAACAGTATTGAACAAAATTTTGCATTACTTTACAGAGAACATATCTGATAGAAAATAATTAAACTACAACAGCAAATCTAAGGGTCAGGGCAACTGACTTCAACAACAACAAAAAAGCCAGCTTTCTATTTTATGCCTTTTGGCAACCTAAAGAAACTAATGCCAAAAGGTCGCTAGAAAATCTGTAACACTATTACTGTACAGCAGCCACTTTTCCAAGTTACAGAAGCACTCTTTCAGAATCTAGGATATTTCACAAGTTCTTAAGCTATTTTCAAGGTCACTTACTCATATGTACTAATCTTCATAAACAATTTAAACATTTTTTTTTAAGTGATTAGAAATTGTCTTGTCATAAAACTGAAATCCAATATTCATTTGAAAAAAAGTACCTCAAAGAAGCCCTCATATAATGGTCTACAAATTGCACAACCTGGAATGATTTTTAAGAATCAAACTGAAAACACTGCTGAGTAAAAAGATCAAAATGAGGTGTCTGAGTTTGCGTATGCAGAATTCAGTATCTCATATGACTAGCCTTCTGAATAGTAGAAAGTTGCTTTTGACAGTATTTAGGTGTTAAATACAAATAAAAATGTGTCCTTAAACACTCACACATTTTCTCAAGGCTATAGATTTGGGAAATTGCATGAATGTTTAATTTTGACTTATTTTTTGGCTTGATTTTATATTTTAGAGCACTTCTAAAAACAACCAACCAAAACCCAGGAAACATTCCACCAGTAACTGATTTCTTTATTAATCTATCAAGCTCCTTCTGGTATTCCTTTTGGTGTCTACAATTAAGTGCTTCGCTGCAGTGAAATGTTTCCAACTGATGGATATCCCTAAGCATAACAACCAGTAAAACCAAAAAGGGGGCCCTTCAAATATCAGAGACCCTTGAACTCCAGCTTCCCCATACATGATCTTATGAATGCAGTGAACCAAGGGGATTATGCTGTGTGAGAATCTCTTTATTACAAAACAAAGAGATTCATGAATCTCTGATCTTTTCCTACAGAATATAAAAAATATGCTGTAAATGCTGGAAATCAGAATCCAGGATTGCAGAGTGTTCAGTATAGCGTGTGAAACCCACTGACAAATCCAGATGTATACCTGGGCAATATGCACTACACCACTTCAAAATTTTATCACGTATACCCATGTAGACTTCAGTGTACACATGCCGTAAGTTTGCAGAAGTTTTATGTACCTAAACATAAACACCATACTGTCATAAGCACTTATGACAGCCCTGAGATCAGAACAAGCTTTTATTATGGAACTGAAAAAAATATACACTATTTTTCTTAACTCCACATCCAGCGCTTCCTATCGGAGGCTACATAAAAATCATCCTTTACAATGAATGCAGGGAGATCAAAGAAGGAGCTTCAGAAACTTTAAAAGCTGCAGGTGGAGTTACCAAAAACAATCCTATTAAAACTGGTGGAATGCAGACATGCTAAACCATGGCAAAATGAAAGCAGCAAGTCACCAGTTTCTTATTTTAGCTCTTTCTACAATGCTTCATTATCTATGGCAAGATAAATGATCTGTAGAGAGGAGTTCCACTATGTTTCTCTCAGGCTACCTCTAGATACATTAGCAAATATTAACTGTAGAAGAAAGACTGATCCTTAACTGTTTACGTGCACATTTTCTATGAAATGTTAATTATGAAAGAGTTATGTAGCTGCCAAGTACACCTTAGGAAAGTTTTCTGCTTTTTCATTGTTAGATAAAAAGCAAGAAGTTGTATTCTTCAAAATAAAACCACTACAATGAGGAAAAGAAAATTTACCACAGAAAGCTTCCCCGATATGCAAGAGAGAAGTTACTTCTGCAGAGTTAAATAGTAATCCTGTTTCATCCTTAAATCTTTTCAGCAGACTTGTGTTCCTAATACCAATAGAAGATAATTGCTCAGACTCTTAGTTTTATATTTTTCAATCAAGTACTTAAAAATCACTTCACATATCCTACTTGAGCTACTGTTCCTTTTGACTTTTTAACCCAATTCCAGCCTTACTTTGTCTGAAGCAGTTCTTTTTTCTCATTACGAACTAGGACTTCACATGCTACCTATTGCCCACGTAGCTAGGGTTTTTTTCAGTGGGTTTCATACTCTGACAACAACTCCTCTCTCATTTACAATGCATACGGAATGTATTTTGAGATTAAAGCAGAACATTTGCATGCCCTGTACTTCAAAGGTCTAATATAGCAATTCTTATTCAAGCAGCAATTTTTATTCTCCCTACCTATGGTGGTTTGATCTCTATAAAAGTTTCACAATAAGACACCTTGATTGTTTTATCAGGGAGAAAAAACCAACATCTTCTTTGGATTAAGTAATTCTTACCATGTTATTACTGCCATATATTTTCTTGCTAGTAATTCTAGGGCGTAATGCGTTGCTTGCGCTGCGCTTTCTCCTATGACAGTACCCACACTGATTGCCAACTCCAGTTCATTTCCACGAATCAGGTTTGCCATTGCAAGCTTGCTCAATGAAAAAATATCATTAAGGGACATAAGCATTTCTGGGCATTCACCATGTTAAGCATAAGACGTTCACTTATGAGACTTTTTACAGAAGGACAAAATATGCAATAATTAAACTCAATTATATATACTTTGGGTCTCTTGAATGAGTAAATAATTGTGTACCATGCGTTAATCAGTTCTTCAGTAACCAAACAGATTTCCTTTAGCAGAATCTTTCTTTATTCAACTGAAGAAATCACTTAAATATGATACCTAAAATGCATGATAGGAATTTCATCTAATCTTAAGGACACTAGCATTCAGAGTGTGTATTTCCCCTCTCTTTCGACGAAAGGTGACTCAAAAGCCCAGTAAAACAAGAAGGATTGTCCTGTTCTTACCTTCTCTGAGCAACCAGAGTTACTGATAGGCATAGCAGAATGTCAAACCCTAAGAGACTACACAACAACTTGAAATACACCTATTTAGAAATACAGGCATTAACTGATTCTTGATTTCTCTCAGAGCAGCTCATTGAGATGGAATTATACTTATTTGGGGGATAGAGGAGGAAAAACATGTTAAGTCAGCAACAAAATCCAGAGAAAATGAGGAAAAGAAGCAATCTGTAAAACTACAAGCAAATAAAAAATGTAATAAAATGTTTCTTACATGTCAGTTCTATTTTTGTACTGAGGCATGGTGGTTTTTTTCCTGTTTACTTCTTCATTTAGACTGTAAATTCTTCAAGGCAGAGATTGCATCTTCTTTAGCACAATAACTACCAGTTCTGAATGGGTATTTTGAGTCACCGTAAACAGTAACACTTAGATGTATACATCTAAGGTACTTAAGTATTTTATATTGTCTAATATAACAAGATACTGTAAATACAATTCAAGAACATGCCACCTTCAATGCATGAAAGAAACCTTGAATTTAATAGAATCAATAGAATCTTGCTACTAACTTTAATACTATAAGGATCTAACTCTGCATAAATATAAACAAATCAAATGCCAAATACCATTTCAGAATGTGATACATAAATTTTAAAACACACGTGGAGATGTAAAAAGGAAGTCAATGT
Source organism: Oriolus oriolus (assembly GCA_013400235.1). NCBI lineage: Eukaryota > Metazoa > Chordata > Aves > Passeriformes > Corvidae > Oriolus > Oriolus oriolus. Next base: position 140,509 of record VXBT01004570.1, read on the forward strand.
TGGCTTTTTCATTGGTAAATTTAAAAAAATTACCTCTATATTTTCAACAGCCAGATGACAACATGCTGCAAGCACTGCACGGCCATCCTGGAAATACCAGTCTGCCAGTTCTTTACTGACCTTCTGCAGGAGACTGCAAGAAGAAAAAATTAATTCTGCAAGGTCACTTAAAGGTTGGAGTGCCTTTGATCTTAATTTATGTGAAATTCACCACATTTGCTTCTGTACCCTAAAAGGTGCTATATTTGACTCATAGATAATGGCACTATTAGCTTGAAAAATGCAATCTGTTGGAGCTTCATCCAATACTTATGTTGGTGCATACTGAGGTGGGTCAGTTTCCCAAAGTCTACATCAGTATGGAAATGTCTCTTCAGACTGACAGAAGAAAAATCAAATAATTGGATATCCAATCTGTACCTGTAAGCTCTGCACCAGTATTTCTCTAATTCCTCAAAAACTGCTCATGTAAATTAAGTAACTACACAGCCACTAAACTGCTTTTGTTACTACACCTATAACTTGATAATGTAATTCAGGTTTTTGAGCGCTGTTCTAGACAAGGAGAGGTGCATATCTGGGGGTTTTTTTATGGGCATGGACAATGAGAATCATAGAATCATAGAACAGCTTGTGTTGGAAGGGACCTTAAAGATCATGCTGTTCAAAGCCCCCTGCTGTGGGCAGGGACACCTTCCCCTAGACTAGGGCTGCTCAGACCCCCATCCAACCTGGCCTTGAACACTTCCAGGGCTGGAGCATCCTCAGCTTCTCTGGACAACCTGTGCCAGTGCCTCACCACTCTCACAGTAAAGAATTTTTTCCTAATATCTAATCTAAACTTACTCTCTCAGTCTGATTTTTATTTAACATTATGAGAACCTTCACTGACGACAAACAGCAAAGCTTTAGGAGGAGATTATGTGTAATAATAGGGGACCACAGATACTTGTTAATGCTAAATTTTATCTCCTTACCAAAAGTTCTAAGATAATATGCTATATATTTAAGTGCACAGGAATGCATCTTAAACATCAAGCAAGTGAAAAGGACATTTATAATTATAATACATACATATGAAAAATCCATTTTGTGCCAGGAGACACAATAGGGAAATTTGTGTAGCATGAAGTAGCTAGTAACTATTAACTAAGTACTATAAGATGCAATATGTTGTTGAACTCTAAATTGCTGATGCCAAATTAAACCACTAAACTTTATCTCCCTTAATGACTTTACACTCTGCAATAAGAAGAGGTTTTAGATATAAACTAGAACAACTTACTCATTATAATCATCTGTATTGTTTCCAGCAGAATTTGAAGTTCCGCTTGTTGTGGAGAGTGGTAACATCTGTATATTTCCTTCACAAGCTGCCTGGAAGTGGATAAAATATTGATTAATTAATGCACAATTCAAACTGAAGATGAAATGAAATTTTTCAATGACAACAAAAATAATCTATGATTTATAAAAATCTTTCTAAAGCCCAGTTAAGACAAAGAAAATGTTCAAATGTTTAAACCAATGAACTTATTCATAGCTAAATTTTAGCCTAGTTTTACCCAGCCATATAAGAATTCTACCGAAGCAAGAGACTTCTTCCTTCCTATGCATTTGTGCAGGATTTGTCAGCATTTGGATATAATGGATGGTGAAGGCTACAACCTTGATTTTTACACCCCTATGAGCAAGGAGCTCTGAGGGAAGGATGAATTCTATAGACTTCCATACATCTCAGCAGGTATACCAGCAAAACTGGAAAGGTTTGGCTTATAATGGCTTAAGGCAAACTTTCCTTTCTATTTGGCAATAATTTATTTCTAACATTAAATACAAAGAGACTGGTGTGTGTTAAAATGAAATCAGTTGACAAGGCGGTGTTTGGTCAAGAGTTGGACTCAATGATCTCAGAGGTATTTTCCAATCTAATTGATTCCGTGATTTTTTTGAAATTCCTTCACATGTTTTAAGATGTATCTGGGATAACACTATTAAACCTCAGGGCTCAGTTAAAAGGGAAAGTAAGTCCTGGTATTTTGTTGCTTATTATGTTATTAAACTTTTGAGACAAAGATTATTCTATGAGTTGTAATATCTCTCTGCAATACCTCTCTTAAATGAAAAATTAAGTTATTTCTGAAGCTTTAAATTGCTTTAAAGTTTAAATATTATAGCTTGTTAAAGCTAAGTATGTGTCAAAGTTACATTCTGTACCCTATTCATCTATTTAGGTAACATACAGACAGATGATTTCTCAGTGGAAATTCAAGAGAAATCAATACATGACTATTGAAAATCAAGTTCCATTTCAATCAAAATTGAACTCATCAGTTTTCATTACGGTAATTTGATTGCAGTTTAGAAGAATAAGGCTTTAAATCTGTAAACACGAGGTATATCCTTCTTATAATTTCTGTGTAAAAACTGGTCAATACCACATGGAAGTAAAGACTAGGGAATCATTATTCAGATATTTTGCTAAAGTGAAAAGAGCTAGCCTTTTAAATAGGCATGCTGTATTCTGAGTTACAAGCTAAGAAATAAATACATCTCCCAGACTGATATATATGTAGTAATACCTGTGCAACAAGTAGAGCCTCTTTAAGCTGACCTCTTGAAGTAAAGAAAGAAACCAGTTTCTTCACATCTCCGATAGCTATACAGTATGGGATGACATCATCATTTTCTTCCTGAATTAACTGATCAGCTCTCCTAATTAAACAAATGAATAAATAAACAAGAAAGATCTACATATATGAACAATCACCAAATTTATCTATGTGGTGTAGGTGTTAGATGAAGCTGTATAAAGTTCACTTAAACCCATCTGCCTTTCCAGACTTGCAAAATGTGAATACTGCACTAAAGAGTTTATAAAGTTGAAATTTATGTTCAACTCTTCGATTCTTGTACACAAAGTTATTGTTGAAATCCTCCACAGTTCCATCCCAAAGCTTAGTGAACAAAAATAAACATTACTACAATGCTGTAACAAAAGACAGCTATAACTGATATTAGCATCCATCTTTCCCACTTGTCTATGTCCTTTTATGGACTGAAGCTACAATTTGCCACAATATTTTTATTAACTTACCTTTGCATTAACTTCCTCCAATATTTCATTGATACACCAGGTGCAACTGAGAGAGCTTTGTCCCACTAGAAGAAAGCAGCAATACATTTAATCTGATAATTTTGAGAAACAGCCATATTTTAAACTAGTGTAATTTTTCTTCCACTAAAAATAAATTTGTCAAGAGTTAAATAAGGAATGAGTTATGCTTTAGACTGCATATGTTAAAAATAATTGGAACAAGAGTACTGGTTTTGGGACTTGTGACCCATTTATTGCCTCCCCATCTTTGCTAGGTTTCTTTGCTAGCTGGTTTTCAGAAACCTTCATATTTTATTATTCTTCAATAGTGTTGTGATATTTTACCTCTCCAAGTTCTACCATTAGCTCACAATATCGCTGAATTTGTCCTAATCTTAAATGTATTTCTGCAGCTTCTTTGAGTCTTTCCTCTTTGCTTGGTGCACCAATACCACCTCCAAACTTAGACATCTTCACTGTTGTCAGTTCTTGTGCCTTGGACTGAGGAAAAAAAAAAGATTAAGAAGTTTTCTGTGATGAAAACAAGTTTTCTTAAGAATGGATTATTGCCAAATATTACAGTGGAATATAAAGGTTATAATTTAAGAAAAAAATTCTTTAGAGAAAAGGCTGATTGAAAGATTTCAATGAGATTACATGAACTATGTTTGTGTTGTTAAAGTAACTGTGTTAGTGTTTTGTTGTACACACACATTTTACCTGATTATCTTCCTTTAATACTTTAGGTTTTTTAAATTCTCATATATAACAGTAATTCACCCAGATGCCCCTCATAAAAATCTTGATATTTTGAAACTTAAAAAAAAAATATTTATGAATATAAACCATACAGAGCTGGAAACTGGACATATTAACATTATAATGATGTCCACATAAAGAACTAACAAAGACAGAAGGCTTAACTGGTAGACAATAGGCTCTGTGGTCTGATCTGTCATGACCCATTAACCATATGGCCAAGAAATTATTTATATTCCCAACTACTGCGATTTTTATATTAGTTGAGGAGATAAGACTAAATTTCTTCATCTGTCAGAGTTTGAGAAACAAGCTGCAACAGAATTATATGTAACAGAAAAAAAAAAGCAAAGGGAGCTTCACATTTCAAGAATCCTCAGTTGAATTCTATCATCAGTGCACAGTGATGGTATTTGGGTATTCATGACTTTGCAGTACCATATATTGAAGAACACATTTTGAACATTCTTCACTAAAGTAAACTACCATGTAAACCAATGGCAGCTCACAAGGATCTGGGTTTTTTTTTAAACAAACTACATTAATTTTTTTCCTCAGCACTTCTGTATTTTTTATTATTTTCCTGCTGGAGTCTCCAATGCATCCTCTCTGTTTCCTAAAAACAGAAAAACCACAGATGCTCTACATCCTTACTTCATCCTGAAATGTCTAGGTGCTGCAGTGCCATCATTCAGTTTCCTAAGGAAAAGAGAGTAGTAGCAGTCCTTAACAAGCACTCAGCATTACCCTATCCCCTACTTTCTCTTAAAGCTCTCCAACAAGATTCTGAGTCAGCAAGAAGGGGGAAAAATGCTTTTAATTAATGTGAACACTGAATCCAGGTCCACAGAATGACCAGCAGTTACTGTAGTTACTCTAGGTCAGCGGAGCTATAAATGCATGAAATCATGTTTCAGGGATAAACAGACTGCTTGCATGGCACAAGTCAAGATATAACATCTTCTCAGGCTAACTGGCTGAGAAAACTGGTTTTCTGGACACATGGACACACAAACAGAGCTCCATAGGATAGGCAGAACAGCTGCTATTATTACAGTTAACAACACTAATAATCTTTAATCACTTGAGAGTCATAAGGAATGTAGGACACCCTTAAAGAGCCTGTGATTTCGCAAAATAGCATGTAACAGCAAACAACAGGTGATACCTGGCAAGTAGTAGCCCTGGGGCTGGCAAGTGCATTCCCGGATCCATGCCAGAAGACAATCTTTCCTCTATTTACAATCTAGTCATTAGAGTATGGGATTCTTTAGTATTCCTAAGAACTTCCTGACAGAACGACAAATCTGCATATTCTACACAAACTGTGTATCTGGTTGCATATTCACAAATGCAGCTACTAACACATTTATGGCCTAGTACTTGAATTTCCTATTCTCATCCAAGTAACTCTTAAGCTGCATATCCGTATTAACGACAGGTTCTTGTTTACCCATTCCTTCTTCCAGAGATCGACAGAATATATTTCTGCTGACTCTCCTTCATTTTCAGACATGAATTCCCCTGTCTGTACATCTGAACATAGCTACACACTTCATGTTTATAGTCAAATAATTTGACTTTCCTGAACATGAAGTACAGTGTATATAACAGGCAAGACAAACTCGCTTCATAGCTCAAACTGTAGTGATGATTGCTTTGCAATTTCTTTTAATTGTTGTGAAAAACGCTCTTCTAGTTAATAACTGCAACCTAGCATTTTAACACTGAGTATGCATGAAGTCACACAGACTTAGCTAAATACTATTGTAACAAAGTAGTATTGCAGTGAAGAACTGGTATTGCACGAATGTCCTTGGACATGAAAGTACGACCTTTTGTAAAGCATTGAATGTTATTTTTAAATAGTGAAATACTACATGGACTAACAACTATTTTCGCATATTGTTTGTGCTTCACTTACCATTCTAAATCTAACAAGGTGTTTCATATGCATAATTCCTTTGCAGTAGTTTTGCGGAAGCAAACTGTCATCCTGTCCTTTTATTACAGCAACCAAATCCCATAAATTTTTGCTGCCTCCTGGAGGCTGAAATTGTTAGGGAAGAAGAGTTTTATTACAGTAATGTTCAAGAGAGCAACTTGAACTTATAAAGACATTAGAAAACATTGTCAGTCAACTCCAACAAATACAATTTCAGATCATTTCAGTATTAGAAACTTTATTATGAAAACATGAATTAGTTCAAGATGCTACAAGTCCTTCAGTCTTCTTGAAGGCTGTAAAGATACAGTGAGATCCATGAACCTATCTGGTTATGGCTGGACATAGCTGAGGGCTTACCATTAGAGTTTTCCCTTTTGCTCTAAAAGAAATACAAGCTATCTTGTGTCTACTGCAGGCACAAACCAACAGTCAGCTGCTGGCCTGCAGGAACTGACCCTGGACTTATTTACCACTTTCTGTAAAGCAAAGGCATGGGCCAGGTAAAAAAGAGCTTCAGGGCTTAACTGCTACAACCTGGTTTACTATCTTAATATTGAATCTTAAAATAGACACATATAGTATAACTGTATATGAACAAAATAATTTTTTAAAAATAAATTTTAAGCATTTCTATCAGTGTAGCCTTTGAATCAATCCTTCTGTAGAAATAGAACAACAGTTTAACATTAAATGAGGTCTAGAAGAGAGTATTTAAAAGCTTAAAAAAATCATTAAACCTTTGACCTAAAGAAGCTTTTCTAAGAATAACAGGATCACAAGTTTAGAAGTCCAGTTATGTCTGAGCTGGTAAAAAGCATAAAATGCTACTAGGGAAACCTTCCCCCCACTCCCTGTCCTACTCCTCCCTCTTCCTACCTGCCCAAAAAAAAGACTACTCCCTCTTTTTTTTGTGCATTAAAACTCTTATTAGACTCCCCGTAGTTTAGCACAATACCTCATTTTCTGGACTCAAAAAGCACTGAGCATACCTGATCAAAAAAACTTTTGTTCTTGGAAAATTCTAATATTCTTATAACAGTTTTACTCTCAAATCAACATGGGAAATCAAAATTTATAACTTCTGTAAAACAAGGAATTCCATAAATGCATTTTTAAAAAAGAGGAAATGTCTAAGTTTGAAATCAAGAAAGATTGTTTCAGCATTTCTAAATCATACACTTCAACTTAGCTAGAACTCAAAACAAATATTTTGGATGAACTAGGTCTTTTTAGATCAGTGTTTTGACTTAAATTCCAACAGTGTTTGACACAAGCTCCAGTTGTAGTGGAACCTGTAGTTCCAGGTGATTTTGTCCTTGTTGTACCTCAAGTGCAGCTCCTATGTAGGTAATCACTCAAAGGAACCCATATTTTTAACTCATTTGCACTGAGAGGCTGCAACAATTTATAGAAAATATTACTGTGCAATGGAGAAAAGGCAATACATGGATACTGAGGCATGCAGCATCTGGATCTGCAGTTCCTGGAACATAAAGAGCAGTTTGGGCATAGCCACTTGGGCAGTTCAAACCTTTTCAGTAATGAGGGTGTTCTTTTGATAATTTAAAAATTAAAAAACTCTAATGCAGTTTGATTAAACACATATTTTCATTTTCTTCAATATCAACTTGCTGTCAAATTAACCTTTCCTATAGCAAATTATATTATTTCACTAATTTAACTTTGCAAAAAACTGGTTTGTTTTTTGCAAAGTTAAATTAGTGAAATTTGTTTTTCACAACTGACAAACAATTCAATCATGGACATTTTTATATGCAGACCTATAGACCTTAAGTTCTATAAGAAATAGAACTGATTTCTGCATATTTTCTAAGCTCCCTTCAAGAAAGAGAAAAAAAAAGGTAGAGAAGAAAGAAATCTCAATTTTGGAGATTGACTTCAGAAGAGAAAGTAATGCACACTGACAACATCCCTAAGTTTGCAGAATACTTACTGAAAAATATTCTGAAAACCACCGTAGTTTTTTTCCTTGACGATTTCCTGACAATTTTTCCAATTCTTGTTTCATATCCCTGGAAACTTTACCACACAGCAAAGGAGGAGCACCAGACTCTACAGCGCGATCTAACACACACAAAGATTTATATACGAAATTAAAACCAAAAACAACCAAAGGAATAAGAATAGTAACATAAAGAAAATGAAAACAAACAGTTTGCTTACCTGTATTACCGATAATATCATCCCAACATCGATCTATTATGATATTTATTTGTAGAGGGTTTATAAGAGGTGTCAGTGACCAGAGTCTCACAGTGGAATCACGAGAGCAGGATGCCACAGTAAATGGACGACTAGGATGACACGTTAATCCTAGTAAAGAGGACATTTAAAAATACGGTCAAATAAGTTTATCTAATAACCTGTTTGATTAAATTACCGTATAAATTTCAAAACATATTAGAATGCATTTCAATACAGAAATAAAACAAAATTTAAAAAATATTACCATATACATCTGCACCATGATCATAAACTGTATCCAAACATGTTCCATCTCTTGTGTCCCAGACTCGAATTGTATAGTCCCAACTGCCAGATATTAGAAGGTAAGGAATTTCAGGATTCCACAACAGTCCCCGTACTGGAGCTGTATGTCCACTAAGAACATTTATACAAGCATCTTGTGTATAATCCCATATCCGAACAGTACTGAAACAGAATAAAAGACCAATCTCCATCAGATCACCTATTGAAATATAATTATGTCTCTACTTCACCAATATTTTAAGCTTCAAATTTACCAAAATATTTATTTGCTTCGCATCAGGGCTCAAAGATTGTAGTGAAAGGGGCTAAATCTGGCTGGCGCCTGGTCACCAGCAATGCTCCTCAGTGTTCAATTCTAGGGTAAGTCCTGTTCAATGTATTTTATTGACAAGAAGTTTGCTATCGAGTTGTTTCCTGTCAGAAATCATTACACTATGAACTAAGAGATTTTGCTTCAAGCATAAACCTCTAATGAATGATAATGGGGAAAGCAATAGAAGCCAATACTCCAAACTTTACAAAATATCCTTTACAAAAATATCTTGTATACTCTGCAGGGAAGTGGCTTTGAATCTTAGAAAAATGCTTCCTCCAGCTTACCATGGACTGATGTGCTCTCCCTCAAAAGCAATGTCATCAAACCAACAAAACAGAAGTATCTAATACTCATTAAAATTCTCTGCAGATTCTACTTAAGTATACTTTTGAAAAATATCAAATAAGAGCAGGTCTTGCACTTGCTTCTTTAGGCATAATGTAAACATGTGGTATCCTCCTTGTGTTACTCCTTTCAGTAACAGTATCAGGCACTGACCCTACTCTTAGGAAAGCATTTGGAAACTTGCACTACTACAGCAGCTGTGACAATAATGATCCTGCTGCCCAAATACTACATAAAGCTCAGAGCAAAGCTAAAGCCTGAATCTGAACAAGGCAGAGATTTAGATTATTAAGTATTCACAACATCATTACAAGTAAAGTTCTTAAGTTTCTCCAACAATCCTGCTTGTGGTTTAAGTTTTGTAATAGTTCAGAAGTACTAACCCATCATCAGAGCCACTGCAGAGGATTCCTTCTCTGAGAGGAGACCATCGCACATGAAACACCTTTGCAGTATGCCCAGTAAAAACTTTCAGTGGTTGATCAGAGCTGGTTGCCAAGTAGTAAACACGAACGTTTTTATCCTCACAACCAGTAGCTATCATATCTCTGCAAAATAAAAACAGTAAAATCACAGAGATGATCAATGCCTCTTTAAATTTAAAAAAAAATTATGTGCAATTTGCAACTATTTTTTTAAACAGTGTATTTTTGCTTCTCCTTCATCTCTTCAAGATGTAGCTATTGATAATCCAATTAAATAAACTAAATCAGAAAAAAACCCAATAAAGATCCATTAGTTGCAATGGGGAATAGTATCTGCACTACAGTATGACCATGCACCCAATATACAACTATTAATAGACTGAATTACTATATAATTCTATTTTTGATGAAAAGTTCTCATGTCATTTTTAGGAATTACCTACAAAATTTACATATAATCACAATGTATTTAGTTGTCCGCTGCATCTTCACCTTAGCAGCCGTTACAACGATGCCAATCTAAACCCCTTGTTCCTTGTATTGAATGTCTGCTTTTTTCCCCCCTTGTATATTCAGCTAGATAACCTTTTTTTCTCTCATCAATATGAAACAATCCTCCACTGAAAGTTAACGCAGTTTATGGTGGTCAGTGAAATATACTACTGGGAATAGAGAGCTCCTATAAGCATATCCTACTGTGGAACAGATAATTCCAGTGTTTTAGTATCACAGTGAATATCACATTCTACATACCTTTGTGTGACTTTTCTGGTAATCAATTTAAATAGTAAATATTGTCAATTCTTTGGGTTAATTTTTACTTACTTGTTGTTTTGACTCCAATCACAGCCAAACACTGCAGCTGGATGTCTGTACTTGTGAAGAACATTGCCATCAATGGTTCGAATAATACTGAAACCAATTACAATGTATTATTACAAGCAAAAATATGTTCTGAGTAGGCTATCCAAAATTAAGTCTTATTCTGTGCAAATAAGCCAGATAGCAAAAAGATATACACAAAGAATAGGAGAAATAGCCAGAAACAATATCAGCCCCTCAATCACAACATCTAACTGAATGCTGACTGTACAACATCTAACTCTACTTCATTATCTGTGTTTCTTCAGAGGGGCTTTAAAGATGTTCACTGTAGTACCTCTATCTTGAAAGGATCCCCATAGCCCAAAATCAAAGTTGTAGTCATGGCTTTAAGGTACAAATAGATCTTTATGAATTTAAAAATAAAAAAAAAAGTTGATTGTTTTCTAAAATTTCTGCCCATTCTCTTTGAGCTGGAATGACATAGGTAGCAGAGGAAACAAATGAAGAAGGATTTTTAAAATGTACTGAAACACAATATATGCAAAATTGGTCTCAATGGATATTAATCTGTTTTTAGAAATTAGGTATTATACTCCTGTGATAGTATGCTTGTAATTATTTCATTCTAAAATAGTACTTTTTAGTCCTTGAAACAACAAACTAGAAAAAAAAAATTAAAAATTGAGACAAGCAAATTGGATGGCTTTTGAAAAGTGTCCTCTACAGATAAGAAATATAGGAGGATATTCTTGTCCAAATAAAAATCAGTACTTAGTTTCACTATCAGAGTGTCTTAGACACTATTCCTTTTGAAAATATTTCCTTTATTTTTTTCTTAAAATCATGAAAAACATATCCTCACAAGTACAGAAGACTATATAATTCAAGTTTTGTCAAGTAAGAAAAGTTTTATAATTATTTAATGAGAGTACTGTCAAAATTTATGGACTTGAGAAGTGCATTTAGCAATTTTTTTTTTCTTCCAATAACACTCACCAAAATCCATCACTGCTGCAGGTTGCTATTCTTTTGGAATCTTTATGACTCCAGGCAATGCAGAAGATTCCATTCTTTCCATGCTTCAAAAAATGCAAAATACCTATCAATAAGAAATAATTCACCCCTTTTTCTCCCATCTATTGACTCATCTTTTTTACTTTATTCTCCTATGGGCTTCAGCCTTTTTCTCCCAGTACAGTATACTGTACAAAACCACATTCTAATGAGTACCCAATACAGCTGGATGTTTAAGAATCTAAGTCCAAAACATTGCGAATATGGAGATAGGTAGTAAAACTGCTGTAACCTCCAGGATCCAAGAGACAAAACCGGGTCAAGCTGAAGAATGAGCAATCCATAATTATATAAACCTGAAGCTTAGATAAAGAACACTTTGGGCAGTCAAGAGGGGCCTTTGGGCTGTGGGATGACTGCTAAATGGATGTGAAGCAGGAGTTGTGTTCTCTTCTGTCCTGCCAGTTGCAGGGAATGATGTGGCAAGGAACAGGAAGATCATGCAGATGAACATCTGGATTTCATACTGGTGTTACCAGCACAATTTTGGGGGTTTTGATCATGGGTCAGTTTATACAACACAAAGCCTGCTCGCAACAAACGGGGTCCACCTGTCTCAAAGGAGAGAAAGGATTTTAGTTCAGGAGTTTGTAGGGCTCATTGAGAGACCTTTAAACTAGATTGGAAAGAGGCCAGGGCCAGGATTGCCAGAGAGAAGGTGTAGGGAAGGAGAGAACAATAGAAACCACTCCAGTAGCATAAGCAGGCTTAAGAGGCAATACCTGGAGCAAGCACAAGCAGCCAAAGACATAATCACTAGAGAGGACTATGGGGCATCCCTTTGCACCCCCACTGGGATGTGGAGAGAGTCAAATACTTCTATAAAGTGCCTGTACCCCAACACACACAGTATGGGGAACAAACAGGAAGAACTAGAGATCTGTGTGCAGTCAGAGGTCTTTGACTGAACTGCGATTACAGAGACACAGTGCTCGCATGAGTGGAATGTTGCCACAAAAGGCTACAAACTGTTTAGGAAAGACGGATCAGGAAGTGAGATTCGTGGAATTGCCCCCTGTCTGAGGCAACTTAGGATGTATCAAGCTCTGTCTTGGAGTGGATGACAGGCAAGTCAAGAGCTTATGGTTTGGATAAAAAGGTAGACACGGTTGTGGGTGATTGCTATAGGCTGCCTGATAGTGAAAAATAAGTGGATGAAGCCTTCTATAGCCAGCTAGAAGCAGCCCCAAAGTCACAGGCACTGCTTCTTCTGGGGCACTTTAACTACTCTGACATCTGCTGGAGAAGAAACACAGGGAAGCACCAACAGTCCAAGAGATTCCTGGAAAGCGTTAATGACATCTTTCTGTCACAGGCAGTGGAGGATCCCACAAGGAATGTTGTGCTGCTACTAACGGGGAAAGCCTTGTGGGAAATGTGAAGGCTGGGGGCAACCTTGGCTGTAGTGACCATGAGACTGGGGAGTTCAGTATCAGGCAAGGTGGAAGCAGGGCAGCAAGTAAGATACAATCATGGACTTCAGCAGAGCTACCTTTAGTCTCTTCAGGGATTTTCTTTGAACAGTTCCATGGGAACACGCCTTGCAGGGAAGAAGGGTCCAAGAGAACCAGTATTCATGGATCACTTCCTCCAGGCTCAAGAGCAATGCATCCTGATGAGCAATAAATTGGGTAAAGGGGGAAAGAGATCTTCACACACTGGAAGTGTGGACCGCAAGAGTGGACAGTGAGGTGGGTTGAGAACTGGCTGAACAGCAGATCCCAGAGGGTTGTTATCAGTGGCACAGGGTCTAGTTGGAGGCCTGTCACTAGTGGTGGCCCCCAAGGTTCAACACTGGGCCCAGAATTGTTTAGTTTGTTCATCAATGACTTGATGAAGGGGCAGATGCCTCCTCACAAGTTCACTGATGACACAAAGCTGGGAGGGGTGACCAATACCCCAGAGGGCTGTGCAGCCTTCAGAGGGACCTCGGCAGGTTGGAGAGATGGGCAGAGAGGAACCAACTGAAATTCAGCAAAGGCAAATGCAGGGTCCTGCATCTGGGGAGGAATAACCCCAGGCACCAGCACAGGCCAGGGCCAACCTACTGGGAAGACCAGCTCTGTGGAGAGGGACCTGGGTGTCCTGGTGGACACCAAGCTGTCCATGAGCCAGCAGTGCCCTTGTGGCCAAGAGGCCAATGGTGACCTCGGGTGCATTAGGAAGAGCATTTCAGCAGGGCAAGGGAGGTGATCTCGCCCCTTTACTCAGTCCTGGTGAGGCCTCACCTGGAGTACTGTGTCCAGTTCTGGGCTCCTCAGGACGAGAGAGACATGGAGCTCCTGGAGAGGGTCCAATGGGGGGCAACAAATATGATTTCTCTTTAAATAAAAGGCTTAGAGAGCTGGGCCTATTCAGTCTTGAGAAGGGACAACTGAGAGGTGACCATCAATGTCTGTCAGTATCCGAAGGGAAGGTGCCAAGAGGATGGAGCCAGGCTCTGCTCGGTGGTGCTGAGCAACAAGACAAGAGGCAATGGGCAGAAACTGATGCACGGGAATTTCCAGCTGAACATGAAGAACTTCTCTACTGTGTACATGACCGAGCACTGCAACAGATTGTCCTGAGAAGTTGTGGAGTCTCCCTTGCTGGAGATATTCCAGAACCATCTGGACGCAATCCTATGCAATGTGTTCTAGGATGGCTCTGCTTGACCCCCTGTGGTCCCTTCCAAGCTTACTCATTCAGTTATTCTGAATAATGTTTAGTTACTTGTTGGAATAATGAAGTTAGTGGGCATGAAAAATTGCGGTATGAGAAAATTTAAGTGGGATGTGTATCAGATATTCAGTAGCACAAATGCAAGTATCAGTGTCAGAATCCCAGAACTCCTGAAGGTAGGTATATTTGTTTTCTGCTCATACCTCTCCTCACTTCCCCACCTCTCTTCTTAAAGATTATCCCTTGTATACTGATGCAGATCCTAAGTTAAAAAATTATGTCTCTATAATCTGAAGATCACAGCTATATACTAGGAATACACAAAATAGTGTAAAATACTACAGCATAGTATTGCACAGCTCCTTCTGCCAATAAAAATTATGCTACTATACCAGGACTTAAAAATGCCTGAATAGATTTCAGGTAATACAAGGCAAGCTGCTAAGTGAGTCATACTGCTTAGTGTGCTGCAAAATGGAGCTTTATTGATCTAGACTTCAGGGACTGAAAGTTTTTTCTAGCCCTTATGTTTGAAAATACAGAACATAGTTTTCATTTTGATGCTGAGTCTGTATATCCATATTATGTTTACACAGTTAAGAAGGAATCAGCTATGCTTTTACCATGTATCCCTACAGGACCAATTTTAAGATAATGCACTCCATCTGGTGCTTCACCACTCTCAAATCACAAATCCAGTCTGAGGGAATAAAAATACTTCTGCCACACATGTAAACTGGCAACCACATAATTCTATAGAGTTTTATACTACAGCAGCTTCACATATGAACTTTGGCCATCTCTAATTATCGACACTAGAGGGAATGGCTAACTTACATTTCATAGAGACAAAAAAAGAAGTAATCTCATCTTACCTCACTGAATCTGGTTATAATTTTGCCTTTTCGAACATCCCAGATAAAGCCACCATTTCTGGATGTTCCACCTGCTATGCAGTTCAGATCTCCTTTAAAGAAAGATGTTTGTAAAATATTACAATAATTATAAAATAACAATATTGTTTGATGGTGGTTCTACTTTAAATTAAAGAAATGTAATATGAACAGAAGACATCAATAACACATAGACACGAGCTGTCCATAGTTTAAGGCCAGCATTTGCTACTAAGTCACAAATACCAATTTCAATGAAAGCCTGATCTGTTTTTCTACATTCCTGTTTCGAGGAATGATCAAATAAAAATTGTATTGCTGTAAAAAGTATCTTAATGCCTACTGAAAGTCTCACATGTAAGAAATTAATGATCATGATGCCCATGACTCAAACTGAAAGAGAGGTAATCTCAATGCTTCAAGCTTAAAGTTCTAGCAATTAGAGCATTTTCCTTTAAAGTTCCCTATATATTAAGACAAATCATAAAAATGAGAGAGAACATCTAAGTATTTTGTTTTCCTAATCTTGCACAATTGCTGCATCTAAGACCATCAAGAATGTACCTGAATCTGTAACCACCCTCTACAGGGTAGAAAATCAGAGTACAAAACTCCACAGTGAGAACCTGAAAATTCAGTTCAGGTCTAATCCAAAAGTCACCAAATTCTCCTCACCACAGTCACTCTCTATCCTAATATTGCTATGCTTTTCATAAATAGCAGATTTATAGGAAAGTTTTGACAGTTATTTTATTCCAAGCTTCAGAGGCAGAAAAGACAAACTATGCAGGAGGAGTCTAGCAAGGTAAATATATAAAATGGGAATAGACTCAGGTAGGAGAATGATGGAGGAGAAAAAAGAAAAAGGAGTAATCACTTCTTTCAAAGGTCTACTGAGACCAAAAAAATGGTGGCATGCATTAGATTATATATTAGGAACGAAGTACAAGGCAGATAGGACTTGTCTGGGAGTAAGGTGAAAGAAGCAGCAAAAGCTCTGGCTGGGAGGGACAGGAGCTTTTGGACAGGATGGTAAGGAACAAAGTTGAAGCACATGCTTCCAACTTACCTTTTTTTTGAAAAAAAACAAAACCAAAAAGCAACAACCTCACACCCCTCCTGCAGCAAACAAGCTATTCATTCAATGTGAGGTACAACTACAAATTGAATTTAAACTTCAAAGCTAAATAGCCAAACATAAGCACCATATTTCATATTGCCATAATTTCCATATAGCAAGACAAATCATTTGTGAAGAGGAACAAGGTCCAAGAGACTCTCTGAAACTATAAAGTGCAAATTTATTTCACATATGCAGACCACATTAAGCTTCCCATCAATATATTTTTCTCCTGCCAGTTATTATTTCTTAAGAGTTTAAAAGTGCAGGTGAGAACAGAGAGATGAATTATTTAGATTTTTTAAAAATGCATCTGCTGTCCAAAGAAAGAAAACGCAGCAAGGAAGTCAACCTATTGTCAACTACTGACAACTATAAGAAGTGTATTTTCAGGTACATCAAAGAGGGTTGCAGAACAGTTTTGAAAACAAAATTTTCCACTGACTCCAGCGATTTCTCTAAGAAAAAGCAGACTCTTTGCAGGAAGACACTTCCTATTCTAATAGGGTGAAAGCAGAGTTCTTCAGTGATTAGACTGCTACACAAAGAAGGAAGTGGAACACATATGTTCCACTATTTCAGCCCAAAATATAATCTGAATTCCTTTAAGTAACTGCTTCTCATGCAAAGCAAGTCATTTTGTCGTTTGTGTAAATCCATGTTAGAAATCTTCTGGAGATTTTCCTCCCTCCATTCTGAGTATGAAATACTGGGAGGATTACTCAGAAGGGTAAGCTTCAGCAAGGTCTGAAGCATTGAATTCTGCTGGTTTCATGGACAATTAAATTTTGTTTAAGCCTTATACGATGTCCTTCTATATAAAACTAATACTTTTATATTACAAACTCCGCAGTCAATGCTAATTCAAAGAACATTTAGGCATACAGCAAAATATTCTTACCTGGAGCCCAAGAAATGGAATAAATAACCCCCTCATTACCAGGAGATGTATAAACCGCTGATAAAGTATTTATGTCCCAAACTTTTATTGTGCCATCAAATGAAGCTGTAGCAAGAAGATCAGGGTTATCAGGTTTGAATTTGCAATCAAAGATGGTCTCAACATGTCCCTTAAATGAAACAAATATTTAATCCATTTTTATTACACTTGATGTTTTTCACAAGTCCAACTCTAGATCAAACTCTAAAATACATTTTATTTAATTTACAGGTCAATTTAATTGTCAGGTCAATTAAGAGTTCCAAAATCCCTGTATATTATGGCTTATCAGTCAAAATTAAAAGGCATAAAATAACTTGGACTATAACATGCTCTTTCAGAGATTATTATTAAAACTAGAAAAATTCTTTCCTGAAACAACAGGGTATGCAATGCCAGGAACGTTAGCATTTTCCGTTGGAACTAAGTTGCTAAAAAATTGAATTTAAAAAACTAAGAAAAAAAAAGTTAATTTTTAAGAACAAGCATAGTTTTTCCCTTTCTGTAAAAAGTACCTGACTGAAAAAATAAAGCTCTGTACGCTGAACATGTTCTAGTTGTGTAGTACCCCACTGAATATTCTGTGTTTCTAGATACAGTCTATGCTCTATTGCAGTTTGAACTTCAATCCATTAGAGATTTCATGTATCAACAGGCTGTTTTCCAACACATGCATTTGTAGAATTTAAGTTGGCAAATATATGAAATGCAGGTATTATGTAAGAATTTTTTTTAACCCTCAGTTGCTTTACAGTACCAAATCCAATAAAAATGGAAAGACAAAACCAACCAGCACCCTGTATTCAAATACATATGGGAGTACAGCTGAAAATTATTTGGGTTTTGTTTGTTTGGGGCTTTTTTTCAGTGAAAAAGGAAAAGAGAAAAATCCTCAAGAACCTCAATAACCAAAAGCCTGGCGAGGAAGAGGGTCATCTAATACATGTTAAATCCATTTCTGAATTTCAGCTTCAAAGAAAATGTAATAATTCAGTCTTTGTAATG
Source organism: Oriolus oriolus (assembly GCA_013400235.1). Lineage (NCBI taxonomy): Eukaryota > Metazoa > Chordata > Aves > Passeriformes > Corvidae > Oriolus > Oriolus oriolus. The sequence continues at coordinate 158,428 of VXBT01004570.1, forward strand.
TTAAACTGAGTGCCTTCACCATATACCCCTCTGATTTGACTCAAACTTTTATTCTGAATTATAGAAAACCTACTAGAGAAAATTTCTGAGGCCATCAAACTAAAATTTCAGGTAAAAATAAACAAAAAACAAGTCCTTACATCTTTATTTCTGGTTTAAAACAGACTTTCAGAATACTTCCAAGAGAATTCAGTCATCTTCAATAAAAGACTACTTTAAACTTCAGAACTGTAATTTCCTTTCCTAGAAATTTAGGCTCTTTTTAACAACAGAAACTGCTTTACAGTACTGCAAAGACTTCATTCTCCTTTTTTTTTCTGTTAGAAGAAAGTGCATAAGCCAAATAAACTCTCATTTCAAAGACAGAGATGAACCATACCAAATCTCTAAGGAAATCCCACTTTTTGGCTCCCATGTCATAAAGCCCCACTCCACCATCCATGAAGCAACAGACGGTATGACCAGGAGGAAGAGAAAATGCTTGGTTTTGGGTTAAAGTTGGAGGAGGAACAGCCTCACTTGTTGAAGATGTATGGTGATTTTTAGTAGGATACTGTGATGAACATGCTTAACAATATAAAGCAAAAGACAAAAAGAGAAGATTATTTCTTATTTCAGTAATAAGTAAAATTGTAAAGAGTAAAACGCTTGTATTCTTATGAGATTTAAAACAGAAGAAGTGGAGAATTCCTATATGAAGCCTGGCCTACTAAAGAAGGACCTTATAAAATGTTTGATCCTTTATGCATTTGTTTAGTTCACTAGCAGCAGAAGGTACTTTAATTAAGAACTAAATAGCTGACCATCCTTACAGAGACTGATCTGGACATAACAAGACTCATAAATAAGATTTTCTTAAGTTGCAGCCAGTACAATGAGTAATAATTAAAATTATACTTACACTTTTTCTTTGGAGGAGAACTTAGCACATGCAAGCCATGGAAACCAGTTTGCTTCAATTTAAAATTATCTATAGGTGTTGTACGTGAAACATTCCAAACACGTAACACACCAACCTGAGAATCTGAGTTTTAAAAAAACAAGACACAGAGGTAGGCAGTTTGAGGACTGATTCATGAAAAAATACAACAATGAACTAAACTTCAAGTCCTAAGAAGAACTTTATAAGCAGGTACTGTCAACTCCATAGAATCACAGAATAGTTAGGGTTGGAGAGGACCTCTGGAGATCACTTAGTGCAACATACATGGCATCCTATTTATCCTCCATTTACCACCATGGCCATATCACTATTAACAACAATCATTATTAAAATTAGCTATTTAAACGTAGATAAATTCTGTGGAACCTCTCTCATTATAAAATATTCTGCCAGTCTTAGTTTCCTTATTCATTAGTTCAACCTGAGCCATAATGTCTGTGGTGTTGAAAAAAAGGAAATAGATTATTTTATTATTTTAATTTTTTAAATCTTTGAAGTGACATCAATTAGTACAATGCATTTTTATTCCTATTCCCAAAGGAATTCACACATTTGTTGCTAAAGTGTGCATGAGAAAAATACTATTTAGCACAAAAAATAGCAGAAAGTCACATATTTACGTAGCTAAAATTTTTATAAAATGTAAAAGCTGCTCAATGTAATTTTTATTATTTTCTAGTTTTGTGTTACGGTCTTTCTTTGTACAATTCATGTATGCTTCTACTTGCAAAAATGTTACAAAAGAGAAGAAATCAAACTGGGAGTATCAATTTTGAAGACTCAGTTCTGTATTTATTATCTTTGTATAAATCAGGAGACAAAATCCTTACCTCCAGTTATAAACATTCCAGGTGCACTAGAAACCCAGGCTAAACACTGAACAGATGCTGCTGCACTGGGAAAACTAAAAGTTGTGATGCAGGACAGAGATTCAGAATCAACTAGTCGAATACCATTATGTAAATTAGCAACAAGAAGGTAATCAGTTGACAAAGGGTCCCACTCCAGAGCTGTAACTGGATCCTCTTCATCTGTTCCTTCAAGAGATTCTGGTCTTAAGACATGTTTCTGCATTTTAGAACCTTTAAAGTGCATGAGAAAACAGATTATTTAAAAATTAAATCAAGTATATCCTTTCAATAGTTACAAGGTTGACAAACATAATTTTTTCTCTCTCCCTGAAATTTTCACTAGCCTGCTCTCTTGTCTGCACCAGTGAAATTAATGAAGCTGTCTTTGCAGTACTTGACTTAGAGTTTTTCTTTTTCCATCAGATTTGACTTTATGCTCAATACAGCAGAAAACAGAAACAGCTGTCAGGTTTATTAATAGAATTGTATAGGAAAGGAGAGTACGTTAAATCATATATGTTGTTCTAATAATTTCTCTGAGTAAAAGTCTGCCACACAGTATAAAATACAATTCATTTGAGTGTAAGTAAATCTGCACACGACAGCAAATAGAGGCAAAACGAAAGCAGTATGAACCAGAAAACCACTGTGGCAGTAGAGGTTTTTCTCAACAACCTTTTTTCTTCTTTAAAACTATGTGTGCAGCTATGAAGTGTTTATAGATTCTGTAGCCAAAACAGACTATTAAATATTTATTCTGACACCTACAAAAAAGATGACATATTTCACTTGATGATCCATATTATCAAAACCCACATTTTTTAACATCATATTTATTTCCCACTTTTATTTTTACAGAGAGATGAATCTTAGTTTTATAAGATAATGTGCAGTCCAAATGAAATAGATCTGTATTTTTGATCTTATACTAGAAAAAAAAAAATTAAATTTTTACTGCTGTTCTAGAAATAAGGAATTGACATCTTCCATTATTCATCTTCAATCTAATTTTCAATTTTGGTACTGGTTCATACACATTACATCTAGGGCAACTTTATAAAATCAGGTACCAGAAATGGGAGAAATAATTTAAGACTGCACAACAATGAACAGCATAAACCAGTTTCTCGATTCCATTTTTTTTCACTCTTCTGAAGCATTGGGAATAACATCAAAAGTATGACAACTGCTTTAATTTGCCAAAATCTTGATGATTCTCACTTTTTTAAACTATGTCCTCTGCTTACATTTCACCTCACCTTTTTGTTTTACTGCAAATCAACACTGAAATTAAAAATAAGAACTGACAACAAAACAGAATTCTCATTTTTCAGTTAGCTATAAAAGAACTAAAAGCAAAAAGTCCTCAAGTGATTGAAACCAGCCATACTCAAACATTTCAGCCCCAAGAAAACACAATCAACTGGTGGGAGAGTATGAAAGAGTACGTATCAAGGAGGTATTCAGTTTTACCTGTGTTTCAAAAAAAATGTCTAAAAGCAAACCTCATGAAAACCCTAAGTGTTAAATTTTGTTTTCCATTAAAAGAAGACATGAACAGTATGAATCATGCAACTGAGTCACAGGTCATCTAAGTAAGCTGTGCTTATTTTGATAACAAATGAAAGGGAAAATAGTACAAAACATTTCGCTCTATATGACTTCATTGAATCTCCCTAAAAATTGGGTACTAATCTTAAATTCTTGCATATTTTTTCTTTACACTAAATGTTCTGATACATTAACGGATAGTCTAGAGTTAATAAAAAAGAAAATATAGCCATGGAAGAGAAAACAAAGTACACAACAGTGAAAAAAACATTGTGTAGTCTGCTATTTATGCAGAAAATTTTCACCCAGCTGCATGTAAACCTCCAAATTTTATTTATCTGTTGGAAATGAAGAATCTTATGTACGATGAAAACAGCAAACAACTTGTAGATTTTTCTTTTTTAATTTTAAAATTATTTTAATAAAGATGTGTAATATTACGATACTAAAGAAAACTATCTTAAATGCACAGAAAGGCAGAATTCCTGTGATAATCTAATCTAAATTTCAAGTTGATGGAAGTAGTTTTATCCCCAGCAGCCATGGATAATTTTCCTTAAACAATTTGTTTACAGCAACTTGAATTGTGGTACACAAAAAACTGTCACTGCCTAGATTTTTCTTTAGCCTATATTATATTTTAATTTGCAGAACACAATTTTTATATTTTAAATATTTTTATTTTTATTTCTGTTTTCATATTCAAATCAATCTGGACAGATTTCATGTAAAGTCTCAGTCTGATAAATACTTAGATGTTATCATATTAAAATAGATTTCCTTTTCCCAATGCCAGTGCTAATTCAGTCAGCACTACAGAAGCAAGGGAATTTATTCTCTGTGACATCCTGTGTGACAACTTAGTAGAGTGAGCTGAAGGAAAATAAATTTTGCATGGTTGTTGTAGAACAACTCTATGTAAAATGAAGACATTATTTAAAGAACACTTTTTCTCACAAAGTTGGAAAACAGTTTTCACTCGAGGAAAAAGAACTAGTCAGGAAAAAAACTTGAAATAGTCAACCTAATACAGATACTTGTCTTTGAAGAAAACTATGAAAACAAGTGAAATTTTACCTTGAAATGAGCTTATCAACATGACACCTTCTTAGCAGAGAACTAGACTATAAAGTATGCACAAACATGTATGGTGGATTTCAGACAAAAAGAGATAAATATTTTCTCATCTATCCTTTGACAGAGCAGAACCATGAAGATAATATTAAGTGTGACATGAGATTCTACCTATAAAATTGCAGAGGACTCTAGAATACGAAACAGAGGACTCCAGAACAAATGCAAAAGTAAGAATGTAAACAAAAAAGATTCAAGTCTTTCCATTCTGAAGAATAAATTTGCAGGGAAATATAGTTCAGTAGATCATGGCTGTTATCATTCTCAAAAAAAGTGTGTTTATTGTAGCTGTCAAAAAATCACAGTCTTAACTCGGTCACAAAAGAGAGGAGATATAAAGAAAATGCTCTGCATTCTTTATCTAAGAAGTCATATTTTTGTGATATAGTAGGAAGTAGGAATGTTATGAGTCACAAACAAGTTTTATATATGTACCTACATTATGGAATCTAATTTTTAAAGGTGCAGAGTTGCATACATATAGAGAAACAAGAGAGACATATATAAAAATAAATATTTTACCATATGAGTATTTACCTGGTTGAAAAAAAGATAGGCTTCCATCAGTATGTCCAAATACTACTTTTCCTTTTTTCTTTGGATGCCATCTAAACAGACTGATATCTGACAAGAAACTATGTGCTTCTCTATGCACAGTTACCCCGCTGTCAGGTCCTGAGATAGTCCAAATGTACAGCGGACCTCTGTGGGACACAAATGCAACTGCATCACCCGCATTCCAGCACCAGCTAAGGGACGCGGGAATTCCTGAAACACACAGGTAAACCTTGTAAGAACCAGGATATGAAATTCAGTGTAGCATTCCTTGACACAGTATCACCAATTGTCTTGAAAAACAGCAGAAGTAATCGTTCTACATAAAAATTACTACACTGAAATTTAGAGAACTGTGTGAACATCTTATGGTGTAAAAGTAAACTACAGACTTCCATAGATAGGAAGCAAAATTATTTCCCAAATTACTTTTATACTCCTTTGATGGGCCGTATTTAATATCTATACATCATCAGTGCCAAAGACATTTGAAAGAGGATAAACCTGCAAAATCCTGCAAACAATACTTGCATTCATTCAGAATTTCATTCACCACTACGTTTTACCATAAGTTATTTGCTACTAAGCTAGTAAAATACTGAGAATTTCAAAATACCTATTTTAGCAAAATACAATGAAATTTAGAGTTAAATATAAAGAATCAGATATTTGTGACAAAATTTGAAAGCTAGCTCTGTAATAAAAGAGAACTTTTTATAGCTTCCTTCTGGATACATGACAGTTTTAATTCAGTTGCCTAACACCAAAATGTAGGCAGTCCTATTTAAGAATTTTGATCTTAACCTCTCCAATCCTCATCATCCTCCTAATTTAATAATGTGTGCCTGAAGAAGAAATGACAGTATGACAAATTCCTCAAGCTGAAAACTTAAAACTGTATTTAGACAGTTTTATATGGCAATGTAAAAGGGACTAAAAGAGAAACCAATAGAAAGTTTAAACATATTATCTTAAATTCGTTTCTAAAAGTATTAAAATTGCAATAACAACACTTCTTTCGTGTGTAGTCACTGGCTGAAGCAGATTTTTAAACAAGCAAGGTATCGCAAAATAAGTACCAGCATTTATATTCATGCATAAACTGATACAATATTTCTTTTAGAATAGATCAAATCACTTTGGAGTTTTCTTTTGCATGATATGAAAGACACACAAGATTTCCAGAGGTATCCCTAAATGCTCTGGACAACAGAGGAGGGAGTCCCAAAAGGGCTTATTAGATCCTGAGATTCTGACTGTTCTTGGGTTGCGTCCACTTTCCAGGAATGCAAATGTAGGAGTCAAGGACACCTGACGAGATTGACTGTAAGAACAGAAATACAGGTACCGGTTTTGACTAAATGGAATGGGCAGGGAAATACAACTGTAACACATATGCTTAAATGACTTGTAATACAGTCTCCAGCAGTTTCAAGGCCTGAGAAAAGATTCAGGTAGACAAGCATTAGGGTATTTAAACAAATGCTGCTGTTCAAATTCACTGATGATTTATACTTGAATCTGTTAAGTCTACCTTTTATTTGCTTTCACTTAGCCAAAGTTATCATGAAATTCATTATTTTAAAATTTAATTAATATCCTTTTATACAGTGATGAAAATAATGTTGGTTTTTTTTCCCCCCTGCTCAACAAGATATTGCTACCAAAAGTTAATTCTTGAATTGGTCAACATCTTTAGAGAAAAAGAATAACATCTTTCTTTACCAAATACGAGATGGTTCACAGCAATTTACTCAAACACACTATCTTTATTTTCTAGAATGAACTGCAAAAAATCTGACAAGAATATTGTGTTAGCCAATTGTTAAAACCACGGCCTACCAACTATAGAGTTTACACTACATGAAATATATCTCATACCCATGGATCAAGCTGTATGGATCAAAGAGATCTCCATGTCTAAAATACCTTTTGTATTGTCCAGCTTGGCCACAACTTTCTGTTCATTCACATTCCAAATGATCACTAAACTATCTGCACTGGCACTTGCAAATACATCAGGGTTGTGGGGACACCAAGATATGGCTGTGATTGTCTTCTTATGCTCAGACATAATCGCATGAAGCTTGAATTCATTGTATCGGTGATCCAGCTAAACAAACAGTAAAATTCATTTTAGAGATACATTTTTTGTAAACTTACTTTAAGTACCTTTGGGTTGGAGAATATTTCATATACCCGTATTAGACTTACAGATGAATTTATAGTGCATCAAAAATTGCCAGTACCTCACATCTCAATTAAATAAATTCTCATACATTTGACTTGGACAAAAAGGTTGTCCAATATTCTACTATTCATAAACCACTTTTACATCTATGCTCTTGTCTCTTATAAATTATTATATTTCATTGAGCAGTGTACTCAAACAATCCTAAAATGCTTTATTTATAGGCATGGTAACAATCATTTACTAATCCCCAAGGGGTTAAGCAGAATAGAACATAAAAAGGAGTTTGAAATCCTTATAATTTTTTAAATTACTTAGCACAGTTAAAAATACTGGGAAAAAAAACCAAAAAAACATATGCCCAAACATGACACAGTAATTTTTGTTTATTTTAATCCTACTACTGGTATAACCCTTAAAATTAAAATAAGTGCATCCTATATTTCCTCACATATTTCTCAATCTGAAAATTCTATGTCACAGCATTTATATTTTTTAGTTAGGTGTTGATGTACAGCAACTGCAACCTTCAGAAGACCACAGTGGTGAGAGGAGGTCAGGCTCCAAATCAAATAAATGTGGGCCACTGAATCCACAACTTTGAACCATTTTAACCCACTGTGCAAAATACTATTTTATACTACAAATTCAAATGGAATTGTGGAATTGCTTCATTTCTCCTTCAGAACCCAGGCTTCTGTCACGGAACTTCATTCATCTCAAATGTTTGCTGCACTGTGAGCCTATCTTGTAAAAATAATTCTTGACACATACAACTTCAGGGGTATCTTGCATGGAATATTGAGGTTTACATAGACATCTTCTCAGCTGCAACCATACTTCCAAAAGCATTGCAGAAACATTTGTCAAAAGGGTTCAAAGTGAGTGATCAAAAGCAATGTAAAAATGTAACTAGTCTGATCGCGAGTAATCTTACCTGATAAATATAAACAGCAAGGGTAGCACAGTAGGCAAATCTATCCCCACTAGCAGCACAGATATCCTTGTTCCATGGCTGACATCCAGCAGCTAAAAGTCCCACTTGTTTAACATGTGACATTTTTGCCTTTAAAACAGAAATTCATTAGACTACAAAAGGACAGAATATTAAAGAATAGAATAATACATTTTTGTTTCCATAAATAATTTATACATGTCTGCTTTGAAAATATAACTCGCATGAAGTACAAATGAATGTATCTGAAATAAAGCCAAGCAGATGTTCAGAGGCTTCAGTGTCACACAAGAAAAGGTGCCTAATACCAATCACAAAAATCCATTTGGAAGAAAAGAGGGGGTGAGGGTGGGACAGCCCATAAAAACTTGAATAGCTCTTGATTTGTACTAGCTGAAACTGTTCATGTTCATTTTCTTCTGCGGTCTGGTTCAATACTTTCTCTATTACAGTTTAATGCCTTCTCTGCTCTCCCATTCATCTCCCACTGACAGCCAGACAAAATAAACCATATTTTCAGTAAAACTAACATGTAAAAAGGTCTTCCATCCATTTGCATGGAACAGCTATTTATCATATTATCCTCCTTATTATCATCCTTTCTGGAGAAGCTTTCTAAATTTTCTTAGTAACTATTGTTTAACAAAAAAAGTTGAAGTGAGCTGTGAAAAATCAAAAGCAAAGCTTAGGGTAACATTACTGTATAGCAAACTATGCTTTCTACGTCGAAAACAAGTCTCACAGTATCAGAGTGAGAAAACTGACTTCAACATAAGCTGAGCCAGACCAATTGTTTACCTAGCCCACATTTCATTCTGGATAATGTCAGTATGTTACTTAGTAACAGAATGTCTCAGGGTCACATTTACGCTGTGGACAGATTAATGAACTGAGGGACATTAGGTGGAAAAACATTACATGGAAAATGGAGGATGACATCTTCAGGTCAAAGAGCTAAGACTATAATCCTGAAAAACAAGGAGAGCTATGTTAAATTTACCAAGCGTTAGGTACCATTTCAAGCTCCACAAAGGAAAGGGAATTAACAAGAAATGAGACTTCAAAAGCAATTAAGTCTTTTGAGGAAGCAACTGTTGATGAAGTACAAGGGTTGGTTATGCAATGCATGGCTGTGTAACTGTTCAGCACAGATATGTTGCTGTAGATCACTCTTGACCTACTTGATGTCAAATGTACAGAGGGGGAAATATTTTTCTGGACATTAGTATTAAGGCACGTACAGAACAGAATTTATACAGGTGTTGCAGTAGTGATCTACAGTACCCAAAGGAACCTATTGGTCACTATTGACTAAAAACTGGTTGCCTAAATATTATCAAAATTTCATTTTAATGCATATATACAAGGCATAAAAATAAAGTTGAATGAATAATTTTATTTTTTTCTCCTCTGCTTGGTGTATCTGCTTGGTAGGTAAACAGTAATGAATAATTACAGGCAGCAAATTCCATGACATCGTGCTTCTCTCACTTTGGAAAGTGTGAAAAAAAAAAAGAAAAAATTTGAGAGCAACTTATTTTGGGTGCTTCCTTAGTAGAAGTTCAGGATCAGCTGAATGTTTGAGACTGATCATCTTAAAGGTATCACTGACCCTAGTAAAAGTGCTTAACATTCTGAGTGAGTACAAAAAGGAAATGAAATGCTTACATGTAACCTTTGAAGATTTTGGTAAAAGAGACTGCAACAGCAGAACAGAAATATACAGAAAAACAAGTTACAAGATACAGCTTTGCTGCAGACAAGTCCTTTGGCTATTAGACTTCCTTTCTGTCTGTCAATAATATTAATTCTTCCAACTTCTGCAGCAAATTAGAGATTCTAGAGCGAACATTTCTATAAACTGCATCATCTTGCAGCTCTTTTGCAATCCAACTCATGTTCTAAATAATATGAGTCCCACAGAGAGAAATTTATCTAATTATTTAAAGAATCAATATAATCAAGTGGCAAAAATAGCCTCCAAATTTCTAATTTTGCCAGTTAATGTTCTTTTACTGTTCAGTAAAATTAGAAATTCCAGAGGTCTCTTCTGTGCAATTAAACTATAAATCACATGTGCAGAGAAATAACTGGATTTGGGGCATTCAGAATAGACTTCTTCTAGTTCCCATGAAAAAATAACTGGCACAATTAACAATCACTTTTTCTGAAATTAAAGTCCCCCAGTTGGTTAGATAACTATTTTATGAAAGCACAGAATACCTGCAACTAGAAATTTTGGGTTCTGTTCTTGATTCCAGGGAAAACAATGGTTAAAACTCTAGGTGTGTCAACAAACTGAAAAGGAACGTTAAAAAAAAGCCATGGTGAAGAGAATTAGATGTAAAATATTAGATTATCACAGGTTTAGTTTGCAGGTTTACCACCTGAAGACTATCAATGTAAGACTGATAAAAAGTCAACAACTATTTAGAACCTAAGAGTACACAAGTATTTACTTCATAATAATAAAAGATTTGTCTCACTTGGTACAGTTACTCTTTTTTACCTTCTCATATGGGAGCTAAGAATTCCTGATTTGATGAAGTTTTAATCTGTAAGAAAATATAACTTAAGTCTTGTTTAATTTGCAGTTTGATTACAGGTAAAATGAATTGTAAAGCTAAGATCTCTTACAGATGCTAAAACAGAATTCCACAGATTTTTCTTTCGGAGTAACAACAGATTTGTCTTGTAGGGTTCTGCAGTAATCTCTATAAAAATGCTGTTAATAGATGAAAGTTTTGAATTTTACATGAAAAATGCTGCTTAGTAATATATCATTATTTCACTGAGTTAAGAATTCATGCTGAATAAGTATTCTTAAACTTTGACTAGATTTTCCTTATTTAAGTATATGTAAAAAAGTTACATATATAAAATATTCTGAGCTTTATTACAGAAAGGAATTTGCATTTTATTTATATTTATTGTTCTAAACTTGTTATTATTTCCTGCTCTTTGCAATGATACACCATTTTACGAAAGGAAGCATTTGCTTTGAAATTCAGTATGATAGAGTCTAGAAGAAATGACAGTTGTGTGGCATACTGACTTTGCTCTCTCGTAGGTATCATACATTAAAGCAGTTTCTTGCAGATCTTTCCAAACATTCTAGATTTCTGTCAAGCATACTTAACAGAGTAAGCCAAGTATAAAAGAGAAAGAAGTATTCATCAGAACAGCCAGAGTAAAATGACAAAAACATAGAAATGCAGCATAACTGAAAATATGTATGATTTCCCACATGGTGCAATTTTATACAACGGAGATCTTTTATACTTTGTAAAAAAACCATTTTATTTTGAAATAAGGGATGTACAAGTAATTATACTGGACTCTTAAGTATACAATGAAAAAAACCCTGTGCATGTAAAAAATGTATATCACATTGGGAAAACTAGCAGTGTGTGCCCACAGTTTCCAAGGAGATGAAGGAAAGAGGGAGGAACACAAAACCCTTTCTTTTCAGTTGGCAGAAGCAGCAACACTCTAGGTCCTTCCTTGTTGCTAAATACAGAAAAAAGCCCCAACAACCAAATCACATTAAAGTGAAATTTGGTATACCATAAATATTTAAAAACAACTGAATTGACTAGATATATACCATGGCTTTATATCAATAACCTAAAGGCAAATGCCTAATAATCCCTACCTTAGCAAAGGTATAATTTTTTGCAAACCACTTTAGAATTTCCATGTTCATTCCAATACTTCGCTGGTCTCAAAAATATTGTTCTGATTGTAGAATGAAATCACTTTACTTGACAGATGGAGGAACTAAACCTTGATGTTCAAAGAATAATGCAGTTACTACAGGATGCAGGAGAAAAGACTGAGCGTTGTGTCACACCACACAGAAAACTGCAGTGCCAGTAGCCTGGCAACTGCAGCTCTTTAACAGGCACCATTTTAATCCAACTCCTTTTTCTCTGCTCCAGCTACTCAGTGTATTTCACTGCTCGCTGTATTTCCCAATTGCACTACAATGACACTTGTAGAATAATAATAGTTCTTTAAACCCATCACTTAACACTTTCATTACCAATATGTGTGCTTGCATGCTGTCAGAATCCATAAATGTATAACCATCAAGGACAACCAACAACAGATGCTCACACGTGCTTTGTGATCCATGTGGTGTATGACCTGTCCAAATGAGTTTGAATGCAATATAGCATGCATACAAAAGTGGATATACAGTAGCCTTATGTTAATCAATATGCTTTTCTGTGTATACAAAGCGTAGTTTCTTAACAGCTATAAGCAGTAAAGTGCTAGTGTCTTCTGCTTCTGTTCACTCTGTTGTGGTTGTCTTCCCATCAGGTTTGTATCTTTTCTTATGTGGAAATCTTGCTGTCACTCCTGTATGTTTGACACATAAAACTGTTATATCTCATCCAGAGTATTGTCTCCAGGTACTAATATTTTTGTCCACACATCAATGATAATGTAATAACTGATAATATCTTTAGTGTTATAAAGACATTATATCACATTATATCTCCTTAAAGACATTGAGTATATTTACCTATCTTTAGGGGGAAATCCACTGGAGATTAATAAGTCACCTGTGAACCACACAGTTTCAAATTCATTACCCTATCCAGGGGAACCAGTTAGAAGCACCAGATAATGGACAATCATTTTATCTTGCTAAAAGCATGAAGGTCTTCAAACCTACAAAGAGATCTTGGTATGTCCGCAAGGCTCTGGCAACCAGAATTTGCAGATGACATTTCCTAACCTATGACAACCTAGCAAGTGTTCAAAATATGCATTCAGTTATCCAGACACTGACTAGGAAAACAATACTCTGATTTAAAAGATTATTTGAAATGAACAAGTGTTCTACTACTGTTCACAGCCATTTTAAACCTCCACAATAAACTTGGACCCAAATCACTACCAGAACTGATTTAACCACAGGATCTCTGGCTTCACAGAAGAAATTGTGGACCTTTCACTAAAGTTTGAAACTTGAAATCACAGCTTGAGACTATTTTAGAGAAACAGACACTCAAAATAAAACCCAAATATATTAATGCAAGATAGATACCCTGCTTAGAAAACATAAGGTAATAACATTAAAAAAGTCATAACATAGGAAGTCTTACAAAGTAGTGGTTTTGACTGTCTTGACTACACTACTTGTACATTTAACTAGAAAACTCTTCATTGTGCAGCTTTAACAAGATAATCTAAGGAGCCATACTAGGTTTGAAACCAAGCAAGAAGAAATGCTGACATTTCTAACAATACATCACCAGCAATGTTGGAATACACACCTAATCAATACAAAACCATCTAGCAGTGATAACAAAGCCATCATCTATGGAGTACTGCTTAATCATAATTTGCAGATAATGTGGGTAATAGACAGAGATATATATACAGCCATGTCTGATCACAGTATGAAGCATCTAAGAGTCTGTCTGCATAAGATTTTCCTCTCATCTTCCAATCCAGAGCTACAGTGATCACCAAAAGATCGCTTTTCTGCTGGCAAGTTGCCAAGACTGGTCTGATTTCAGATGAAGTTACCTCTTGACACATCTCACATCTGAATCCCTGACGACAGCTATTTAAAGGTAATTCCACATCTGAAACATCCGTATCATGAGTGACATGTAAAATGAGAACAGTGGAACAATATTAATACCTGCCAGTTTTTTATACTTATGAGCATATAACTGGCATTATCAAGTAATACACAATAATAAAATGAAAGCAGTTGCTTTCAGTAGCATCTCCCCCATTCTAATTCATTAGCTGACCATATACTTTGAAAACAAGTAAAAGAAGTCACAGAAATATAAGGTACCATAAAAGAGTGAAAAGTACCATAATACAGTGAAAGAAATGTAACTTATATTCATTTCTCTCCACAAATCTATGAAAGCAGCTGTAGACCAAGCTTCCCCAAGGCATGCAGCTAATAAACGCTAAAAAAAATCCAAGATATCCTGAAAATGTTGCTATAGTAACAACTCCTCCTCAGAAAAATGTTAATAAAAACATAAAGCTATCCAAGATACAACTTGGAAATGACCCTAGGTGAATTTAATATCTCCCAAATATTTTTGTTTTACTCTATTAATACTTATAACTATTTTATTTTACTCCATGCATGGTATATTAATTCCTCCTAATACAATAAAATTAAATGTTTGCCTTCCATCTCATTCCATATTAAAGAATTACTACTTGTTAAATTATGCAACCTAAAAATTGCAAGTAGGTGGTCGTCACACTTCCAGTACCTTTTATCCAGCTAGCAATATCAATTTTCAAAAAAGTCATTTTGGATGTGCTGTGTCTATGATACAAGACCTCACTGAAACTACTAAAAAACCCTTCCTAATACCACTATAGTAATAGTACTTTTAATACTATCAATATAATAAACAGCAGCTTAAAGAAGAAAAATATAAAAGTAGTAAAAGAGAAAATATTAATTTAAGCAATTCTTACTCTTTGTTGTCCTCCATACCAATCATCTTCATCAAACCAGTGGGAAATGTAAGTCATCCAAGCCATGACAGAAGGCACAGTTGAAATAAAAAATACAAAACACATACAAGTACGAGTCCTGTGCTAAAATTTACTCAACACTACAACAACCTACTCAAATATGAGATCTGAAGTCTGTGGTATGATTTGAGATTAATAAGCTTTAAATTCATAAACATATAATCTGAAATACTTTTAACAGCAATCTAAATATTCTACCTATTAGATTTTCTAATGGAAAACATAAATGAATACTAAAACAATTAATAGATTATATATTTCAGTATTTAAAACTAAAGCAGGCTAGTGCTTCAAGATTGATTTTGCAGTGTTTCTGAGCTCTGAAAATGAGGTGCTGTTTGAGTCATTCTTATCTGTCTCCTAAAAAATTACTTTCCTTTTTTCCAAACATAGTGTCTGTATGAAATGTAGTTCAGTGCACAAAAGCTTGTATTGAAATGTAAAATATCCTCAAAATCACGGGAATGATTTGCTTCAGTTATGTAGGGAGTGGTTTCAATTGGCACAGTAGGAGGAGCCAAATTTATCACAAATGCCAGGCATCGGTTTAACATTTTTTTTAAGAGAGAAAAAAAAAGAAAAATAAATCTGCAACTGCATTGTTCATAGCCAGCAGAGCCTGAAGGGCTCAGCTGCAGCCACCAGCGCTGGCTGAAAAACGCAAAAAGTCTAATTTAACTAATTCATCGGAATGGATCTGCTTATTTTCTCCTCCTTAGAAGAGTTTCACATATCTGACAGCATTTATTCCTTCTGCAGCTAGTATTGTTTTCTGTTATGCTTCCAAGTTTCACATTAGATTCACAGTGCATTATGCCAATGAAAATGAAAGGTAAAAAGAGGAATAAAAGCTGTACTATCACATTTCAGTACTGCAGCAATATACTTCATCAGCTGTGCTGTTTAGGAGACATTATTATACAAATCTTCCGGACTGCATGGTTACAGCAACTATCAAATCCTCAACACAGATTGGGCAGACCTAAAAAAAAAATCCAGTTTCTTCAGAAGCCTAGAATCCAGACAACCTCTACCTTTCTATACTTACTTACCAAGCTGCTCCCCCACAGTTCGTAATATAATAAATGCAAAACTTAAACAGTGAAGTCCGCTGTTTAAACAAGGAATAAAAAAAGCAAAGTAGGAAAAGACCAGCCGGAAGTACCAGCTACTAGCTGGCCAACATTACTGATCATTTCCACAGAGCAATTCTGTGTCATTACCTGCCCTACCCCAGAACATGTAGTTTCTATTAAGGGCAGTGTATAGGTAAGCTACATTCTCCAGGGGAATAAAGAAAAGCAGCAATACTTTTGCTTTCCAACCTTACTCAGAAATTCTGATATCCAAGGGGACAAAAAAACAAACCAAAAATACAAACCGCACACAAAACCGTAAATATTTAAATCAAGACACCCAGTAATAGGAAGTAGCATTCCAAGATTATCAGATTTTTTGTAGTTATACAGTCCCCTATTTAAATGGATACAGACACAAGAATATACAGAAAAACTTCCTACAATACTGCTGGATTTTTTCAAATTACTTGCCCTTTAAGATTTCAGCTCAAACATTAACTATGCAAAGTGCACAGAACTGCATGGTCTTGATGCCTAAAAAGGCCAACCTGGAAACAGAGACTAGACAGGGGTAAGGGAATAAAGGTGGATATTTATTCGAAAGGCCTTCAGAGGTACACCCTGGGCAGGCCAAAGGCTACACCCAAGATGGACAACAAGTCACGAGTTCTTCACACTGTTACAGGTTTGGTCCATTTGCACATCAGCATAAATTCGCCAATTAAACTTTAGCTGATGATGTAACTGCCCCTCAGCTTGCCTCCCCCCCCCCCAAGATGCTGGTTTACACATTTTGGGCCAGGACCGTCTGGGTGTCCTTGAAGAGCAAACCTGGAGAAGCTTTGTTATGTCTATCTTATGTCTCCCTCTATGAGAGAACAGCAGCTAACAGGCTGCAAGACAGTTTAGAGTTACACACTAGGAATACATAGAATACAGAATTTGAAAAATATAAAAGCTAAAACCTAAGGCATCAGTCTCATAAACTGTATGAGAAACATTTGACTAATTCAGCCACCTCTAATCTTAGTGCTGAAGAAATCCCCAACCATAACCATGGTTGATGAGTAAACAATAAATTTATTACTGATGTAACGCTCCTAGGAACAAAATTTTTAAAAACTGGTAAACAAAACATATCCACATTACTAGTGCTTGTTACACATGAAAATCATGGTTTCAAGTAAATTAATACTTGTCCATTAAGGAAGCTCTTTGTTTTCAGGGTGTTCTCTCTTTTTTATAAGGGCACATAGTATCACTGAGAATCTTGATCAAAGAATTAAGAGTAGCTCAATAGTAACAAACTTGTTCCTCTTTTATGCCTGTAGCTGTTCCACCATCTACGTGAACTGAGTTTTCTAGCCTAATACCAACCTGTCAGAACAACGAGTCTCTCAAGACAGACAAACACTGTGATTCCCATTTAGTTTCAGTATCAACAGGGAAGCATAGGCTAAATGGATATGGATACTGTACTATCCTTTTAATAAACTGGTAATATCTTCAGCTCAAAAGTACAAATGCAATTAAAACCACAGGATAGCAGATGAGAATTTAAACTGCTATAAAAGATCTGTTAAAATTACCTGAAATAAATTAAGAAGTTTTATGTTAAATTATAGATGAAAAACAAAGACAAGAAAGACTGCAAATGCATCATGAGTCCCTTACATTTTTTTTCCTATTTCATCATTCATCCCCAAGTTCTGTGAAAACTATTAGACTATTGTGTGCTGGTTTTGGCTAGGGTAGAGTTAATTTTCTTCCCAGTGGCTGGTATGGGGATGTGCTTTGGGTTTGTGCTGAACAGAACTGACAACATAGAGATTAAAATTAATATAGATTACACAGAGTCAAGGCATCTTCTGGGGGGACATGGGAAGCTGTAAGGAGATTCATCTGGGACAGCTGACCCCAACTGACCAAAGGCATTTTGCAGACCATACTGCATCATGCTCAGTACATAAAGCAGGGGGAAGAAAGAGGTAGGGGGGACATTCAGAGTGATGTTGTTTATCTTCCCAAGTAACCACTGATGGGGCTCTGTTCTCCTGGAGATGGCTGAACACCTACCTGCCCACGGGAAGCAGTGAAAGAATTCCTTGTTTAGCTTTGCTTGTGTGCACAGCTTTTGATTTCCCTATTAAACTGTCTTTATCTCAACCCACGAGTTCTCTGGCTTTCACCCTGCAGATTCTCTCCCCGATCCTGCCGGTGGGGGACTGAGAGTGTGGCTGTGTGGGGCTTGGCTGCTGGCTGGGGTTAAACCACGACATACAGGTATAACAAAATATATGTGTAGGACGAATAAAACTATGTGTACTAAATATTATAATAAAAATATGAAAAAAATCTCAAAGCATTCCATCCCTTAAATTACTGTAATTAATGTTAACATTATTAAATGTTTTATAAGTAACTTAGTATGCTCTTAACCTAAAGTCCAGTTGCTACTGCCAGTTAAGTGTTCTTTCATCTCAATTTAAGGACAACAAAATGTACTATGATAGATCAGACTAAAAGAGACATCTTCAAGGTATATACAGTCTTACAATGTATCGACCAATAAATTTGTTTACAATATTCTAGAAGGAACAAAAAAAGACAAGACATCCTACCCATTTGATGCAGAAACAATTGTTTTATTCTTGAGGTGACACAAGAAAATTGCATGAAGCTGCATCAGGGGACATTCAGGTTAGACACTATGAAAAGGTTCTTCACTGAGAGGATGGTCAGTCACTGGGACAGATTCCCCCAGAAGCTTTCATGTCACCAAACCTTCAGATTTCACTGAGCATCTGGACAATGCTCTTCCAGCAGGAAGTTGGACCTGATCCTTACAGACCCCATGAAACTTGAGATATACTATGATTCTATGATCAAACTTGTGCTGCAGACATATCACAGTCCTCCCTTTGGAACTAGGTATTCTCATTTTAGTTCATTTCAGATTGACTAGGCATAAATACAAAAAACCTAAAACAGTCAGAAGGAAAAAATTGAAGGGATGTTGAAAATTATGATGCTTTAGGGTATGAACATCACAACATGTCACTAAAGTTCAGCACTACAATGGTCAAGAATTACAAAAAACCAAATACAATCAACCACCACACCCCCTCAAAAAAAAACATTAAAAAAAAAAAAAAATCAGTGGTTATGAAAGTTGATCTTCTGGACATTCCAGTGCAGCTATCTGTTTATTCTGAGAGCAAGCTACTACCTTGCTCTCTACAAAAGACATGACCTTAAGAAACTGAAAGGATATGCTGGAGAGTATAGTGGTCTCAATCTCTACACACTAAAAAACTGTACTGAAATATAACATATACATATAGTTTACCTAGAAAAGAGAGGATAAAAGATGACATCTGAAAATAATGTCCTATATTGCATCAGAATGAACAAACTGATGCTGCTCTCCCATGTTATCTGGCAATATCAGAAGTCAGCAATGCATTTCAGTTATGAATAAAGATTTTCGAGAAAGGATGAGAGGTAAGAACCTCTATTTTGATCTTCCACTTTTACCACCAAATTTGCTGTTAATTAATAATTTGAAGTTGATATACTGCGACAAATCAACAATTCACTTTTTTTTCCAAATACATCTTTAACCACTGTTTCTGTTTAACTATTATATATAGAAATATTTAGACATTTGTCTGTATAACTTCTATAAAAAGTCATGTTTGATATATTCTTGCTATAAATTAGTAGCATTATGTATGTTTCAAAATTAGGAATTATATTCAGTTAATTCAATTTTTACCTCAGAAATTTTTATTTTTGCTGTACCCAATTCTATGAGAAAATTCCCTGCCAATCCACATGGACATAATTTCCTAATATGTCCTATCATAGCTCTAAAAATTATCTGCCTTCACTAATAAATTACTAACATTAACATGCTATGCCTTTGCATTCTGAAGACACAAAATTCATTATAGGAATGTCTTCATAACAAAAATGCACAACAAATAACCCGAGAACAAAACACTTAAACATTTTCTTAAATTACAACAGTATAGAAATTCATTACTTTCATAATTTATATGCCATTATGCAAATTCATTACTCCAACATCAATAGTAAAGAAGGCAATTAAATAAAGTTTTATTTATTAACTAGTGCTTTAAGAATCTTTACACTGAGAATACGAAGCATACAATGATGCCAAATATCCTAAAATAAATCCTAAAATACAATGTTTAGAGTAAAGCTGTGTAAGAACCAATCATACAATAATAACACAGCAAACCTATACCTCAGCAATCTTATGTCATATGAGATCAGTTAAGAATTAGATTTCCCTAGACCTTCTCCACTCCTACCAAGGTACTAATGGCACAAACATAGCAGGGCTCTAAATAGTTGTCCTTTTTTATTTTTTCCCTCACTTGCTCTTTCCCAACAAGGATTTATCAGGACAAGATGACATACAGGACAACCAGGCCACCTCACAGTGATTAGAATAAGCTGTTAGCAACAGATGTGCAACATTATCATCACCACCAGATCTGCACTGGGCTGAGACTTTCACACAACCTTCTCACAAGCTACTTTTAAGATTGAGCTTTATCAGTTTATGGAGGAGATTAAGCTTTAGCTACCAACAATAGCAGTGGATTGGTCTTGATCATGTATCTTCTTAAGGATGTTCTATAGCTGGATTTTAAAAATAAAGTCAATGAAGCTTTATAGCCTTTTTCTAAGAAACTAAATCAACAGCCCCTCAGGAAAAATTTTAAGTTGTATATATATAGTACTACTTTTACTATGGCTTAGCAGATGCCATTCTAATTCTGTGAAGAATACATATACCATTCAAGAAATGGCAAAGTTAAATATCTCTCTAGTTGTGTCCCCGGTCAAAAAAGACAAAAAGGGTACACAGTGTATTTACAGAGAAAAATTATAATCTCATTCAGAAAACTATGTCTATATCAAAATATTTGCCTCAGTTTCATAATCAATACTTGTATAAAATTTGAATTTAGTCAACACTAAGGTGCCTCAGTTATGGTTTAACCTGGCAGGTAGCTAACTCCGCATGGCCACTGGATGATTTTTCGGTCTGTCAGCAAACAGTTCATGTGCCAGGAAACATACTGCATGTACTTTTTATCATGATCACAGGATTTTATCTATGTCTAGCTAAATTATTACATTTCAACATATTCTTTAGATACACATTAGATTCTAATAAATTTAGATTATAATAGTGCAAATCCCTGTCTGGAATTATCATGAACACAATATAAAGTAAATATTTTAACTATATCAACTTTTTATACCATTGTTTGCTGATTTGGGTGTTAAGATAAATATAAATTAAATTTATTAATTTTCCAAATTTGAACAGGTAGTTAAAGCTGGACATGGACAAGAAAGAGTTGATTTTACTAGAAAAACAGATCAACTCTTGAAAAGTTTGTCTCTAATATAATGTTCTAAAACATAAGATTTTCTGCCCTAGGAATTTTTACAGAGCAGTCAGTTTAACAGGTTTGTTCAGACACTCCAGGGCCACTTGTGCCCAAATAACCATAAAGGCAAAAGAACCCTTGAAAAGTAAACATCACAACCAAACCCAAAATAAGAAACTCTTTAACTGTAAAAAGATTGTCCTTGATTCTCTCGGACACCTGAATGGGATACAACTTCTTCACAGCCAGCAGTTAAGCATAAAAGACAGGCTGTATGGTAGCAATAAATTATTACAGAGCTCTTCTCAACACTAACTTCACACTTGAAATGGGAAGTCTCAATCTTTTCTTCCTGAAATCTAAACCAATGAATGAAACTGATCTCCGGGATCTGACATTCCATCATTATCAGTCCTCCATCACAGGTATTTTCAGACAACAGGTAACAACTTGAAAAGAAAGTTAAGAGAATGAAAATAGTGGCATGAATTTGTTCCCTTAGACCTTGGTTTACCTATGTGGGGTAAAAAAATTAAATATAATCAACTCTATCCTAAAACCTCCAAATGATTCTTTAGCCAGATTGAAAAAGAGAATACAGAAGGTTAAAACCAAAGAGATTAGGTTTCAGCTTGTCAACAAACTAGGCCATTTATGTCTATTAAGAAAGAGGTCACAGAGCACGTTATCTAATGGTACAAGAAAATTTTAACAATTATACCTAAGACAGAAAAAACCTAGATCTTAAAACATATAAGTCAAAGGGATGAGACAAACACTGTATGTTGCCCCCTCCTCCCCCTCCACCAAAGATGCAAATAGGGGCAGTGGGCTTTAAGAGACGATGAAATTGAGTACATACTACACAACTACACTGCATCAAGCAGAATGGAATCAGTCAAAAGGAGAGAAAGAGGAAAAAGACCCTTACAAAATCAGTCAAACACTGGATGTAATAAACCATAGGAAAAGTATGAGCCACCAAAAGGACATAGTCAGAAGAGATGTACAACATGTTAGGAAAGATATTGTCAACACAGAAGGAGGCCTAACACCATCATACCACTCATGTATGCATTATGTTTGGTTAGCGCATTCAAGAGAGATGGATTTGAACATTTATGTTCAGGGGTTTAAAAAAATAATGAAACAAGGAGGTAATTATCAGATATGGAAGTGTTATTTGAATCAAGATATCATACACGCTAAGCAGCTGGGTTCAAATTGGTCACACTGGCTAGAAGGTAGGTAAAGGTTCCTGAACCTGAAGAAAATTTAGTCAGTAGAAGCATCAAGAAAAGAAACTTCATTAAGTAGGGGAAAGGCAGTATTAACCTCATCAATATAAGACCTATAATGTACAGCCCAAGAAAAAAAAGATTACATCAATCCTTTCGCACGGCAACAACTACTTCTGAGAGCCTCTAGCATCATTAAATAGGAAATTAGATACTGGACAACAAATAAAAAGATTCATCGCTGATGAAGATCTTAAAAATCACTACTTATCAACTTGTTTGCTTACACACAATTTCCCACATACAACTAAACAAAGTAGCCCAAGTGAGAAAATGTAAGGAGGAGACTTAGCAGAGACAACAGTGCAGTCAAGGTCATCAGCATAAATTAAAACACCAACAAAGAAAGAACTGGAAGAGGCAAGTTACTACACTCGAGACTGCCTCGAGAACCATATGATATTGTCAACATATAAAAAAAGTCAGCAAAGTTCTACAGACCTTTACCGATAACCAAATAAATCCCACATATGCCAGCAAAACCAAATTCTCCAATCAGTACTAGAACAGGACAAGGAATAAACTGCCCCAATGGATTCAGCCAGGATGTGCTTACAGGGTGCAAGCGGGGAAAAGATTACCATAACAGCTTCTTTCTCCAGTGCCCATAGTACAGCTCAGCTGCTACCATAAATAATGGCTAGCCTGAGTGACATGATGTCACTGAATTGCCTATACCCTACAGAATTCACAGCTCCTGTAGCCACTTTCTCTAATTCAAATGCTATATTGATATTTACTTCTCTTCTTGTGCTGTATATGTTTTGCTTTATAGAACAAATGTCAGTTACCCAACATCACCACCAGGACTTGCTGAAGTAACTCTTCCTGGCCACATCAACTTTAATCGACAGACTGCAGGAAGAGGAAATACTGCTTTCCCTAAGTTATCATCTCCTATCACCACTGCTAGAAATAACATACTGAATTAAATGCACCATTAGCACTCACCAAGGACCTTCTTATGTTGTTCTTGCTATATAGGAATTTTCCTCATAGCAGATGACCAAATGACAAGTTTATTGCTGTGTTATGGGTCCCTCAAATAGTCAGAGCTACTAAGAGTCCAAGATCTTGTATAATAGAACATACAAAATGTTGAAACTGAGGAAGAAGACTGTAGATATCTTCTCAGGGACAATAATTAATAAGTGCACAAAAAAATCAGTAAGTAAAACAATGGTGGCGCAGTATTTTAAAATTTTTGCATTATCTGTATTCTTCCATGCATACTCCATATTACCTTTGCAAGTTCTTTATGTTACCTTGTCTCCATATGGGTCACAACAATTTGCCAAAGATGACTACAGTCTTAACTGAAGCTTACAAAGTTTGGATATGTAAAACATAAATAATGATAACACAAAGTTATCTCGACTGATTTGTGCAAGGCCCTTATTTTCTAACAGAAACCTTAAAACGTATCAGTAACTTACACAGTTGTGCCTGTTACTAGGAAAGAACTGTCATAACACAAGTGTATTTTCCTTATTTTACGACTACAAAAAATCAGGAAGTGCAAAGATTAGAACCTTGAACTTATTTTAAACAGTGGGAAATATGCCTTACCAGAAATAACTTAAAGCAAAGTAACTCTGTACTAAAGTGTGAAGAACATCTTACTGTTCACCATATGTGTTTATTATCAGAATTCTTCCCTCATTATACTCTTATGAATAGCAGGTACCTGAATACTGTCATGGCAAAATTTTTAAGTAAGGTACAAAACCAGAAGGCTCTACACTCCTATAAAAACCCTCTAGAATTAGTTAGAAAGAGACACAATGAACTTCCTAGCCTATGAAATTTTTGAAAGACTAAGTGCATGCCAATCAGAAAGAGACTCTTAAAGCAACAGGGTTTAGGGCTCAAAAGGGACATTTCCAAGTATTTATTTTCTATATCATGCCATGGTTAAGCCCATTATTAAGAACAGTATGATCTTTATCGATTCTAAAATCCAAGATTATGTTCTTCACTGCAGCATTAGAAGTAATCAAAGATCTTGCTCAGACTTTGATTTCACACCTGCAATCTTCAAGCCTTCCAAAACAGTTTCTCAAATTGTTGCATGACATGAGGTCTATGTAACACAACATCTCTTAAGACATCAGAGGAATTTACTGAGCAGAAAAAAACCCGTTAAACTTATTTTCTTCATTTGCAGAGTCTGCTGTCTTAAATTCACTTTCATAAGCTTTGCTTACTTAGCTTGTAGTTTGCTTTTGTACTTGAATGGTTTTCTTAATTCTCTAAGCTTGACTTTGCTTCCCCCTCCCACACTCGTCCCAGCTGGGAAAAGCATTTATAGTATAAACAAGCCCAAAGCTCTCCCTCCCTGCGGAGGGCAAGCGTTTGCCACGCAGCTTGCTTCTTTTAGAGATTGCTGCCTCCGCCTTTACTCGATCTTAAATTAGCGCTTCCGCACGAGCACGTTTGTAGAGAGATACACACACAGTAGGACAGTCCCCAAAACAGTGCAAAATCCCGACAATACCGTCAGAAGGCTCCTGGATGCTTCAGACACCGCCCGCAGCCCCGAGAGCTCCCCGGGGCCGCTCCGTCCCCAGAGCGCAGGTGGGCGCAAGGCGGCGCGGCCCGGCCGAGCCCCGCAACGCCGGCCCGGCCGGGGCCAGCCCCGCCGCCGCCTTCCCGCTCTCCCGGGGCACTTTCGCGTCCCCTCAAGGCACTGTGGGGACTGCGCTGCCCAACCAGGGGGTCCCGGGTACAGCCGACGGCCCGGCAGCATCCCCCGCACCGACCCCGACTCCCCAGGTTATTTATTGCTTTTTTCATATTGAGAAACGCCAGATGATCCCGCAGATATAGGGAAGAGGTTATGCAATGTTAGTTCAATGTGGCTGTCGGTCGTACCGTCCCTCACGGTTTTGCATAGGAAGAAACTCTTCTCGTTATTTAAACATAGAGGCTGGAGAAGGTGACTCTCAGAGGGGCTGCTACACGTGCATCGAACAATAACAAAACCTCGCGGCTACTGAAAACAGAACGGGCTTCCTATGGATTTTGGACAGTGCTGTTCTGAACCTAAAACACTTGGCTAATGTTCAGCTTTTATCTTTCTGGCAGCAGGTTAAAATAATCCAAACAGAAGTTGAGTATCTACTGGAGCAGCCAGCTGGCCCTAACCCAGCCCCCCCGGTCCCACTTTCTGCCCTTCTCAGATTTCATATATAAAGGTTTGCAGTCAGGGTTGGTTATGGCTTGTTGTTTATCCTCTCAGCTATTCTTCACAGAAGGATTTGACAGCAATGAGAAAGACTTAGGCTGATCTTTTAAGGTGAAAAGGCACAATAGATTCATGACCTTATGAAATAAGTACTCTCTTCACCTCTGCTAGCCCAGATTCTTTCTTTGCATCAGAAACAAGAACCTCACAGAGCCAGACTGGCAGCTGTCAGAACTGCATGTCTCTATTTACATCCATCCACAGCTCTTTGCAGCTTTGCACCAGGAGCTCTCACAGAGAGCTTGGGTGCTTGGGAAGCGTTGGAGAGATCCTGCTCTCAGTCACAGCCATGAAAGTCTTAAATAATTTTTTTAAACACTGGCTTATACTTGAAGAAATGGGAGCCGGTGGGACGACAGGGCAGAGCATCCCAAAACGTGGATGCTGGTTTTGCTTTAGTTCTGGTCTTTGCTTCAAACATGCTGGGTTGATGATTTGAAGCATTTATCATTGTGTGCTTGATCTCTCTTCCCCCTGCTCTACTGTTTTACAGCTTCCATATCTGTTAATAGCTGAATATAATGAAATTCACCTCTTTCATAAAACATTCCTTGTATGGCAGCTAGATATTAACACTGAAACCAAAATTGGCCATAGGAGTATGCCAACAGTGGATTAGTAAAATCCTTAGCGTTTGGTGACCTAATCTCAGAAAATATTTCAGAAATCTTAGAGAAAATAATCTCAGAAAGTATTTCAGATCTCTAAGAAAATACTTTCCTCTGTAACAGCTCACCCTTATAGATACTTGCAAAAGAAACTATAGACAAAAAACCTTGTATATACAGGTCTCAATCAGCTCTGCTGTAACAATGTCAGCACTGTTCCCATAGCACAGTTACATCGTGGTTGGTCTTGGGCTCTATAGATCTGCAGCATGCTGACTTTTCCACATCTATTGCTGAAAAGATGTTTAAAAATTAATATGAAATATTCTATCTATTGCGCAGTAAGATTTTGAGACAATCTCACCCCCTTATCAATATGCATGTGTCTGCTACAATGCCTTTGGAGGGAATGCTGCTCTAGCACAGTGAGACACTTTGGATACAGGCACATCTGTGTACATCTGGAGTGCAGGCAGTAAAACCAGGCATGATTGTGATTTTCTTTTAGTTCAAAGAAAGGCTGAAGTACCTCACTCCATTTCAACTCATTCCCATGGGCCTACTTCAAAGCCTTATTAAGAAAGCTTCTAAAGGAGTAGCTCAAAACCCACTAGAAAGAGTCAGTCCTCTTCCCTTGCTGTAGGTGGGCTTTGGATCAGGTCCTGCCACCCAAAGACTGAAGTGACACTGAAACCAGCTCAGGGGTGTCTGTGGCTGTATCTTTCTGAGTCCAGACACAACTGATACCTGCACTTTGGTGCCTCACAGCACGAGAGTGCTACAAAAGGCATAGTCTCAAGAGGTAAACTGAAGTTTCAGGAGTTACTCAATGCTTCTCAGTGATTACAGTTTCCCCAATAAACAACAGAATCACTTTCAAAATATCTCATCGCCATTACCTGTTCTCCAAACACATTCTCACAGGACAAACACACACACACACAGATGGGAAAAACATCCACTGAAGGAGAGGATTCTCCTTCAGAATCAACAGGTTAACTGAGTTTGTTACACTGAGTATCTTTGCTAAAAGCTGCAGCTGAAAGGCAGGCTGCTGCTGCAGGTTGTCTGACAAGCCAGCTTAAAAAAAAATAGAAAAACTCACCTTTGCTGTCAGAAATCAGATGAATGGAGAAGAACATTTCTCTTGCCCCCACAGGCTCTCTCAGCTCATGCCATGTCAGTAACATGCACCGAGCTCAGAGCAAGTCTCCCCTTTCCAAGCCAGATCCTTTCCAGATGTGAGCAGCAGTGAGGAGAGAGTAACAGGCAACCCTCTGCCAGTGAGAGCTTCCTGCACTTCCCAACGAAATCGGAGAGGAATTTTCCAAAGTCACCATATGGGAAAATGTGAATAGGAAAGAGGAAGCAGCTATGGCCTGAATATAAAGACTTGGGAAATAAACAATCTCCCATTACTTTTGTCAACACAGTTTGCAAGATCTGCGAGCGAAGCCAAAAGCCAGCATGCAGGAATTGGCAGAAGAGAAGCAGAGACGGTGTGCATGCTTCTGCATTGCATTGCAGGGCACTGGAGCTGCACTGTTATTGCATCTCTGAGTTTAGCTGTAGCCAACCCAAATCTGAATCCCAGGTGGGAATGTCCTCCCATTCTCTGGGGGTCTGGTTCAAATTAGCTAGGAGCAGACAGATCAGCAGTTTTTCCTGCATTTTATATCCCTCCCCTTTAACTCTCCCTTGTTTTCAACACATCAGCTGATCTTTGGGGACCAGGGATCCATAGGCTGAAACTACAAATGTCTTAGAGGCAAAGTCCCCAAATTTGCTGTAACACCCCATCCGTTCAATCTCTTTTCTATCTTCTATACCCCACATTAACAGCACTA
Organism: Oriolus oriolus; assembly: GCA_013400235.1. Classification (NCBI taxonomy): domain Eukaryota; kingdom Metazoa; phylum Chordata; class Aves; order Passeriformes; family Corvidae; genus Oriolus; species Oriolus oriolus. The sequence goes on from VXBT01004570.1 coordinate 186,656, forward strand.
ACATCAGAACCTTCCACCACACACACACACACACACAGTGACAGAGACATTCAGCCCAGAAGCCTCACATTTCTTATCTGGTGAAAAGAACAAGAACGTACCATTGATAACAATATGCTCCAAGTGCAGCAATACTCCCAAGAAAGCAACACAGCTTTTTATCCCTGACAGCACTTATTATATTAAATATAAAGCCACCTGTTTTGTGAGTGCCCCACAGTGCTCCATACAGTACCTCCGCAAAACCTGCAGAAGATCTGTCCTCACCAACAACACGACCTTCTTGCTGAATTCCAAAGCAGGGACACTGATTCTTTCCTCTCCACTCCAGCTGAACTGAAGTCTAAAGCAATTAAGTTATTTCCTCCCTCTCTTCATCCAGGCTTATATCAACTGGAACTGATCCCCCTGTGTGCCACGTGGAAGTTTCAAAAGTTAGAGTGGGAAGTGTGTTTTTACTGAAACAAAAATAAAAACAAAACAAAGCTGGCTGCTTTTTCCTAGTGACTCAGAGATCCAGGACACATTTGCCTGCTGCCCTTTCTGTCTTACAGTACCCTGAGTCCATACAACAAAATGTGCACAATTTTTTCAGGGAGGAGGAGTAGGGGGATTACCTCACTCACTATTGATGCCAGAGCAGCCCATGAGAGAGAGGAAGTAACCAGCATTCACCCTTCCCCAAAAGTGCATTTTTATCTGTGTTTTTGCTGTAGAAGTATAGTAATTAGCTGTCAGGTAGCATCTAGAAGAAGTACAGGGCATTATAAAAAGCAGGGCATTGTGCCTTCTTTAGTGGGGAAACAGAGGCACACAGGAGTCAGACAGCAGATATCCCACTGTGCAAAGGTAACACACCCTTACACCACGCTACAAATTACTTGTACAGGCTTTTCTTTTTTCCTCCAATCTGTCACTTCTTCCACATCTTATCTCCTATATCAACATATCTCAGACTCACAATCTCCCTTCTCCAGGACCAGTGCTGCATTTCCATCATCCACACAAATTCCCAGGAAAACCAGAGCTGGAGTCAAATCTATCCAAAGGTGTTCTGACACACCAGTAAGCCAAAGGCTATCCCCTGCTGTGGTACATGGACTCAGCAGCCACTGTTTCTGTTCACTGCAGCTTTCTGTAGCTTTCAGAGCAAAGAATTTCCACTGCAAGACTCACAGCACACAATCAGCTGCAGGAAACATTTTCAGTCAAACTTGAGTCTTCGTACTCTTGCATGTCCCCTGCTGCTGGGCCTGAGTGGTGGCTGCAGCCTGCATGAAGAAACATTTCCAGGTTTAAAAACTGAAGCTGCAGACTCAGTTTAAACTTTGGTATGATTATTTCTTCAGCTCACACAGATGGCAGAGAACCAGGTCCTTGGGCAAACAGCTGCTGGGGCAGCTGTGACAGACAGTGTGTGCCACGACAGTGCTTTGCCATGGGCCTGGCACACAGCACCCTGTGCAGGACACAACCTTCTGCACTGCCCAGCAGTAAAAAGCCCCTGTGGTGGTCAAGGACAGCCTTGGCTACCTTGAGTCCTTAGATTTCAAAGAAACTCTTGCAGACCTCAGCATGAGGCCATGTCCAGAGCCAAGCTGCACTATGCAGTATATTCCATGTGAGACCTGCTCAGCTCTGCAACTACTGTCACTGTCCTAAACAGGCTAAATTTAGTTTTGATATGACAAACTCAAATAACAGACACACCAGTCAAACAGCAACATGGCAGAGAACAAAAGGTATAAGCAGATCTACTGAAGCATGAGCTCCAAGAACAGTGGTTCTCCAGGCATCAGCTCACTTGTGATCTGCATGAAGTGAGGCACGAGGCATTCTGAAGGTTTAAGTTTTAGTTGTATCTTAATAGGTAACAAAACATTCTTTACTCTCACCTTTATTTGTCTGATTAAGATTCTACAGAAATATTGGCATTCCTGAAGTGCTCACTGCTATGTGCTGGTATCGTGCCTTTATATGAAAGGAGAGAAAAAAAAATCATTTAAATTCTTCTAAGTAACTTGCAGTCATTTTGCTAAAAAACATGAATAATCAAAACACAAGGGATAAAAAGGGGTTTTGTCTCCAAAGCAGGAAGGGAAGTATTTTTCAAACCTAAGAATTCACAACAGTGCCTGGCCATGAGCCTACTGGCATCTGTGCCTTGATCCGAATGAACTCTGAGATGTCTGTTCTCCCAGAGGACATATACTGTTTAAAAAAAAATTTTAAATCCATGACTGCTTTTAATCTACCTGAAATATGGGATACAGACACAGCATATTTTGTACTTGTTTTATACTGTCCGTGTTCCTTCTAGCCTGCTGCAGCATTATTAGGATGTTTCTGTTCCTGTATCACAGCATATAACTAACATTTCCCAGAAAACCCACCCAGGGCCATACAAAGCCATCTGCTTTCAAGTTAGCAGTGAATTCTTCTTACAGATACAGGGTACAGAACAGCTCACACTGTCACTCCAACAAATTACACTGCTGTTTATTTAAGTAATAAAGGCATTTGTTCCAAACAGTTGGGGCTTTTTCCAGCATTTGTTCTCCACATGTGGTTTGCTTCCTCAAGTGTTGATTTTTCATAGTTAAGAGACTTTTCCCTGCCTTTTATCCACCAGGCTAATTGCATTCTTACCCTTTTCTGTTTAACGAGAGCTGACATGCAGCACTCTCGGTGCTCTGCAGAACAGGAAGCGATGGATTTCCTGTTCCAAGGAGGTAAGAGTTGAATCTGACCTCAGATGAATTGGACATATGGGAAAAGGACAAAACCAGCCTTGAGCATCTGCAGTTCTTTCTATCCTGAGAGGGAAGAGGTAGTCAAGGCCCTTTATCCCATCCTCCTGCATCCTGAAATGATCTTTTGCCCAAAAATCCAGCTCTTTAACCCAGCTGCCACGAACTGTGCTCAGCTGTTCACAGCCTCCTCACTGTGCTGCTTCCCAGAGAGATCCCCCACTGCCCTGTACCAGGACTTGCTGTACACAGGCAAAGCCTCTCTGATGCCACCTGCCAGACTGTGGCACACGTGCATTTTCAAAAGTTAAGTGTTTGGTTCTGCACTGAACCTATTTCTGATCAGGCAAAGCAGCAGAGCTGAAAACACAAAACTCAAGTAAAAGTTTAAAAATAAAAGCTGTGCTCCAAAACCAAAGCATTCACTCTAATTGCTGCAAGCCAGATCTGCTGAGCCAGGTATCAGCTCTGCTCACTGGCTCCAACTGACAAATCATTTGCTTCTCTTGCTTTTATTGTTATAGTGAAAATTCCAATATGTGAGAATGAGATGTATTTTGCAAAAGAAAATAAAGGTAAGAGAAACCTGCCAACCTGACAACACCTCTGGCTGTCACATTTATTAGAGCTGGGAAAAAAACCCAAAGGAAGAGCTGGCAAGGGGTACTCACCAGAGTCCAAGAAGGAAGAACAACCCTCCCAAGTATTTTAATGTCTACAGCTGAGATTTTCCCTCATGTGAGCTGGGAGTCTGAGAACACCAAACCCTCTGCTTGCCTAGCCAATTACGATTTATTTTTTACCTTCACACAAGGCCTTTGAAACCAAAATTAATGCACTGCTATGTTCAGTGACTGGACACCTTTTGATACCTCTATCTTCCTTTCTAATTCTGCCCCCAAAGAATCCAGTTAACATAACACAATTGCAGTAACACATAACCCTCATTAAAAACGCTGATCTAAAGCTACAGGGGATTTTAGCTGGGGAAGAGGAACTTAATGCTGCTTGGTCAACACAGCATTAGGGAGTGAGAAAGAAAACTTTTGTAGCAAGATTTCTAAAATGGTACAGACTTAGGAAATGCTTTGAGTTATGCAAAAAATGAGTAACAGAACTTAATAATGTCAAAAACTGCTTTGTACCACAGAGCTTTTCCTCGTGAGAGTAAATTCATTCTACCCACTGTAACATTTATTTATTCGAAGTTGTCATATTCTAAGACTGCAGAATGTTCATGGAGGATTTGGGATTTCTAGAAAAGACAGCCCCCCACCTCACTCCCAGAAAAATCAGAGGAGGTGTTATATGTAAAAATTACTCAGCAAGTTGTAACACAAAGAAGGTACTGAAAGTGAAGCAATACAAGACAGATGTCTAAATAAGACATTAGCAGATAGGTGGGGTAAATACACAACTTTGTCCTTTATTCCATCTCCTTAAATCCTGCAGAAATACAAGCCTGAGCAGTTCTCCTGGCTGCAGGCTGTGCTAACCCTCTGCACTACTCCCTCTGCCTACTGCTGATGGGAATTGAAGGTTTAATCTGGGATTTCTATGTTGTAACGACATCGTATCTGCAGATGCTCAAGCCTGAAAGCCCTGGGCCTGTGCAAACCCAGATTTCTCTGAGGGTCAGGGCCTCAGCCTTGGATATTATTTCTCTTCATAGCAAAAAAACTCCAAAGTTATTTTTGCATTTTTTTTCCTTCATATTTCTGTGCAACTTTTCCACCTTAAAAAACTTAATCTCACTGCAGTTGAGCACATCTTACTTGAACTATTATTGGCATGGACTACTATTATCTATGTTATCTTGTTTACACTTCAGAATTCATTTGCTGCTTTAATTAAACAGAGGCCAAAAGTATGTTTTATCTGTGCTCAAAACTATTGAAAAAGGCATGTTCTTAGCTTGCATAATAGACATCTACTCAGAGTTCTTCTGGTAGTATCACTAATTCAAGAGGAGGAACAAATTGTTTTCTGTAGAGAATTACTGCTGAAATCCTGTAATTTCCCTTTGTTTTAACCCACAACCCCAATAGCAAGAACTTAGGAAAAAGCAGTGGATACAATAGCAAGTGTTATTTTACAGAGAGTTAAATACTGCTTTCATTTGAGAGATATGACTCCTATCTGTTCCAATCCTTTAGATAAGTCAATAAACAATACACAGGAGGAAACCTGATTCATATGACCAGATTGTACTTTAGAAAGTTTACAGTGGAGCAATGCCATATTTGTCCTAATTAACAGACAACTAATGCCTTGGAAACGATGGTGAACAGTGGGGTCACAAATGTTGATTCATCCAGATATTAAAGAGCAGGGCTGAACACTGAGAGCCTAGGCAGTAAAACACAGCTGAAATTCACCACAAATTAACTGATACATATGGAAAAATAATTTAAAATATTTCAGTTTCACAGTGCAGAAATAAGCACTGAGTTTGTATGAAAGAAATGAGGCGCCAGTTTTAAGAGATCTAAGAAACCATCATCTCAAAACTAGGAGTGGCCAGAAAAGCAACTGGTGAAAGAAAAATACAGGCAGAAAATGATCTTGTATCTTGAAAACTTTTTGCCAGGACAATGGGAAGGCAGCATACAGGAAGGATACCTGGATGGACAGAAGGTGACAAGGGTCTCTCTCCATGTGACACAGTTAAATAGAAGCTGAGAAGTCTGAAGGTGACAGGGCAAGACTATAAACACCAGGAGTGCTCCAAAGCTGATCACTGTTCTTCAAGTAAAAAACCAAGCCCCCGAAAAAAAGCCCTCAAAACCCAATAAGGTATAAAACTGCGATGTATAGGATAGGAAGGAGTAAGTTTAATTCTATATGAGGTGTAGGTACAGAAACTCATGATCCATGCTAAAAAAGCTGTGCAAAGATTCCAAAAGGGACTGGACAAACTCAGGAAAGACAATCCAGACATAACCACTTCTGGCTCAAATTTGTGAGCTGGGAAAAAAAAAATGACAATCAGTGGCAGTTAGGAAAGTAGTCTGAGTAAACAGATGGTTGGGACCTCTTCATATTCTTTCCAAGGTATCAAAGCAAGAAAATCCAGTGGGACAGAAAGATTTTTGTTCTGATGCAGTAGAGCCATTCTTACTGCTCAGCAATCTGTCACCATTCACAAGAGGAAGCAGACTGATTGGCTTGAATTTGCTCATTTTTGTTATTATTTTAGTTCAACCAGACAAGTTTCAGTGTAAGTTCCTCAGCCATAGCCCACATATGTGAAGATGAGAGATGTATCTGCTGGACTGAGATGAAGTTTATGGACTATCTACTGACAATGCCTGAGGAGGAAAAGGTGGATGTCTGCACGTGCCCTTTGTGACAACCTGAATAAAACACTCGGTTCAGTACATTAACATGAAATCCATGTTTATAAATCTCAGCAAGAGACACACAGAAGAACAGGAAAAGTATATTTAATTTTCTATTAAATCTCAAACCAGAATACATTTTCCCAAAACAGAACTTAAAGGTTTTACATTACTGACAAGAATTTCATCATGATCAACACCAGATTTTACCAGGAGAAAACAAGTAACACATTAGTTGTACTCCCCCCTCTGCTCTCCTGGAAAATCTAATCTGTTTTCAAGGTGAAGTATTTTCAAATCCTGTGAACCTCAAAGCAACATTCTAGTTCCTGCTTACTTCTGGATATATTATTTATTTTTTAATTCCAAAGTAGTAATAAGAAAAGTACTTTATAGCAAATTCCTAAAACCTATTCTAAAAAAATGTTGTTCGAGATCCCCTTTACAAGACCATTTTAATGTAAGCAGCAGCATTTTAGAATGGAAATCTGAAAGTATTTGTATGACCTGTTATTACAGCCTTTAAAAAATGCAACTCATTTCACTGATATGCCAAACTACTTATAACTTTCCTCTCTTCCTTCCCAACTAACCTCAACAACAGTAAGCAGCTTAATTCAGCTCTAATTTTTACAAAATTGTCCATATTGATTAGAACAAAAACTGTCACAAAGCCCCACCATGTATCATTTGTGTTAGTGCCTCAAGCTTAGCCGTAGAGAAACTGATGGAAATTGTTAAGAGAATTAAGGTCTCTAACCACAGAATTTAGGTGAGAGAGGTCCAATCAAACCCAGCCTGTGCCTTATTATTGATAATGTCTAGTTTCAGTCTACTTTTTTGTCAAGAATATCAAGTAGTGACTATTTACTCTACTGAGTTCAAAGTTTAGCTTTGCCTGGCTGAAGCTGTAGATTCTGAAGTTTCATTGCCATGCCCATGTTCCCAGAAATCTTCAATTTGCCTTGAAAGAAGGCCTGAAAAGAAAGAAAGATTCTGTGTAATGCAACACAACATACACTCCCAAATGCACCCCTCCAGACAGTTATGGGTTCTGATGGATGAGCAGTTTGGTTATTCCAACAGTTCTGGCACACACCTCACATCCAGCAACAAAGGCATTGTCCGACTGTAGAACAGTAAACTGAGGAAGTTGTATTCTTATTGTATTTGTGATACCAGAGAGAATAAACCTGCTTGTTTCTTGGATTATCACAGCCAAGGATCTGTACGTGGAGCAGGCAGAACAGCCCATGTTTTGGTGGTGACTGTTCATAGCAGACAAGCTGATTATTTCAACTGCAAACAATAAAGCCACAGTGACAGTAGGTGCCATAACTGATTTCTTAGCTCAAATCCTCCTCAGCCTTAACTGGCTTTGTTCCTGATCAATTCAATTTTACATATCTCATTTGTGAAGCAGACATGCAGAAAATCTGGATTTTTTCCTCCAGACCCTGTAAAAAGATGAACTGCAAGCACCAAAATATCCAAACTGCAGATGTAAAGCTGGAGTTGCTTCTGAATTTTCTGCGTGTATATTACAACATTTCTGTAATGTGTTTTATCTTCAAACTTCTCCTAGACACATTTCAGTTTGCAAAATTTACCCCATGATTACCAGACCAAAATCTTGAAACAGTTACCCAGAGCATTTCAAATTTGGAAGCACAGCACAGCAACTTGAAATTAACTTAAGCATCTGGTTTACTTGTACACTGTGACTGCTTTTGGCACACAGAGGAATAAAAAAATGAAACCAACCAACAAAAAAAAACCCAACCCCCCCACAACAACAATAAATAATCACAGGCATTCAGTGGATGCTCACGTCAATTTCTACTTTTCAGCATCAAGGTGACTCCTTACACTAATGTCAGCTATGAGGGTAAAGCCCCCCAAACAGAGGCCCACATTCCTTCTTTCTTATGGCATGTTACAAAAACTGGATTGCCCCTCTTCTCTGCAAACCAAGCACTATTACATCTCCTTCTGGGATATCACACAGGACACATCCCTGCAGGATGTCTGAGATATGTCCCTGTCCTTCTTGATGAATCTCACTTTGGCTGATTTGTTCGGAGAACACCGAGAATTGTCATTTTTCAGATCAGCCATGGCAGTTTTGGATGAAAACATTCAAATGATTTCAACTGAAACACATTCAAAACAAAGCACTCAGTCCCCTGATCACGCCACCTCTGCCGTACTTACTGTCTGAGGGTTCATTTTGCCAGTCATGAGCGCCAACAGATCGGTGTCAGCCATTGTGATTGTACAATCTGCCTTCTTATCTGCAAGACAGGAGTTGAATGAAGATTCAAAATGAGAAATGAAACAGTTATAGGAGCTGCAACTCCCACAGGTCAGCAAATGGTAGCTGAAGTATGTACAAGTAAGAGCCATTATAAAAATATCAGCAAGAGGCCACCCAAAGCCAACAGGCAGCTGGGCCACCTTGTAGCACAGACCACCCCAACATTGAAGAAAGATGGACCTTCCTGAAAAGCTAAGCAAATTAATTCCTTGAAAATAAATAATAATCTACTTGTAACCAGACAGAAGGTTCATTGCAAGCACTGATAATCATCTTTCAGTTTTATCAAGCTTGTATTTGCTAGTATGAAGATCAGCTTGGAACAGATGAGTTTTCCCCTGTGACACTCTCTGAAGATATTCATTACTGACATTTCAGGCATTTCCTGCCCTCTCCTTCCATGGGAACAACATGCGCATTCTAAAAGTACTCATTTGAATTAATTCAAATACAGAAGTTTCTAGGATCTTCTTACTAGAAGTAAGCTGGAAAAATATTTTAATAAGCTCCGATATAAATACTGATATGTGTACCAAAGGGCTAAAACCTGCACACATCTTTTCCTACACTCATCATTAAATTGAAATATTTGATAAATTGTTGTCCATGCAAGAGAAGACTGGTTTTCTTTTTGTAATAACTTAGAACAATGAATTTCTGAATCAAATCCCCTGTCGTGTTTTTAATTAAAAGGTTTGTGATGCAGGTTCATGGATACATGAGTTTCTGAGGACTGACTCTTGTCTTTGGTTTTTTTGTTTTCATTACTAGGGTGGGTGACTTCTGATTTGAGATGAGACATTTTCATGGCAAGGGTACAAATCCTGTGTTTTCAGTATTTTTATGGTGTTCTCCAACACCACCAGTCTGTGTCTTATTTCTGCCTTTTTAAAAATGGAACTTGAAGTTTATGTACAGCACTGAAACCAGTCAAGTTTTGTTGCTTAACCACCTGCAGAGGAGAAGTAACTTGACAAGGCAGACCAGTTTACTGCTTACCAGTGTCTCCAACAAAGCAACTGAAGAAAACAGCTACAAATTACATTTCGGGTCAAAATTTTAAGAGGTGAGAACAAAAAAATCCCAGAGGTTTGATTTTCACTTTTTTTTTTCCCATTCTGATTCCTGTGAAATCATATGACAGATCTGCCTGTGGCCTCTAGAATACACAATTATCTCTAGACAGATTCAGAGTGGAAGATGTTTAGTTCTCGGTCTGAAACACCATGGATAGAAGTGTCAATAATAAGAAAAGTTTAAAATTAAGATAGCTCTACATCATTTTTTCTCAAGGTCACTACAGCTCAAACAGAATATGAGTCTATATTCATTAGTTTTATGTGTGTTCTGCAATGACATAATAAAAGAGCACTGACCTGAATTAACTGCCACAGAGCCTTTACCGTTTTTCACATCTACTACCCAAGTTGCTTCTTTCCCACCAGGACCATCTTTTATTTTGAAGGCAAAGATTCCACCAATTTTCTTGACAAACTGCTCTCCTTCCTGTAATGACCATGGAATGAGAAAGTTAGTAATTTATTTCAACATAATTTTCAGATAGTCTGAATTTAACAGAAGTGATTAAAAAACCTTCACCATCCCTACTAATATAAAAATATCTATTCCCCCATTAGGCATCATTTAAACAGCCATCCAAAAAAATCTAAACAAACAAAAACCTCAAACTAGGACTATCTATACTGAAATCTATTAAACTAAGAAAAAATACCACTGTCCTAATAGCCTTGTCCTGATATAAGTTTGACAAAATGGGATTTCTTCTTCTAATCACTCTTATACACCATGTACCTAACACCAAACACAAAGTTTCCTTAGTAAGCAAGTGAGCAAGCTCCTCACATACAACCTAAACTTGCCTCCACTGAAATATCCTTATGTAGGTAGGAACTATCTGGGAAAAAAGTAATTTAAAGTCATGTCACAGTGTAGAAAGTTTTCTGTCAAAATCCAAATCTCTAACACTTGTTTCAGTGAGCAGTGCTGAAGAAGTGGGGGATCCCAATACATTCCCATCAGGTTTCACACACATTCTGTTATGAATTAAAATCCTGTTGTAGGTAAAAGAAGTAGTCAGGTACCTCTTGGAGCCTCTTTTCAATCTCTTTGAACACCAGATGTGACTTAAATCCATCAACAGCTGCACTGACAGGCACAGCCGCAATACGGCCGCTGCTGAAATGAAAAACCCATTAATTTAAATACCTTAAATCACATTTTCAACATCTTCAAATGATCATGAATAGGCCTAACACCAGCAAGAAACATGCTAGGGGTACAGAGCAACTCTGGTCTCAAAGTGAAGCTTGGTCTCTTGACAGCTTGAATTACAATCGCTCCAGGTATCTGGGTGTTCTGTGTGTATGAACTGAAGATTAATTTTATAATAAAAGTAAATTATTAATCTTATTCCCGAGACTCTGGAGCAATCACCCTGCATGGCCTGATAGCAGCATGGAACCCAATTCTTCTTTTCTGCAGGGGCACACAGAGCCAAAGTACAGAGAAACGTCCAAAGAAATGGTAATTCAAGCAGCAGGAGGAACAAGTTTACAGCTATTACCATCTCTTGGCAGCAGAGTCCAAAACTGTGGTCAGATTTGATACTGCTAAAGTGACAGAATTGCTCAAGAAATGTTGTTGGAACTTACTGGGGTGGTATTGACACTGCCCTACAGATGTGTGACAGGGTAGCGTGGGCACTGTAGATAGAGTGGGCACTGTCTTGTCTGAAGGAGACATATTCATCTTGCTAATAAACCAAGGCTGCACTAACAGGATGCAAAACTGTCAGGTTAAGAAAAAGCCACCAAACAAAAAGCAGAACCGTTTCAAAAACTAATGCAGAATGGATCAAGTCCTGCTGCCTGGATGCACATTCTTTCCAGCTATTACTAAAGCCACGGGCTTGATCTGGAACCAGTGATTAATTGTATGTACATTGCTGTAGGAAACTGGTGTGCAGGATCTTCACAAACACGGGGTTTCACCACCTTTCCCTTCATTACACAATGCACATCATAATTCACTTACGTAAGGGGTGTCTGAGCACATTGGCCGCCCTGTTCCATTCCAGAGCCTGACATACATTAGTGCAACTCCATCGTGCATCAGGGATCTCCCACATAGAGCCTCTGGGAGAACTAAAGGGTTTCAAACTTCTCTAGTGTAAGGTGAAATCAGTATTGCTAAGATTTCTCTGGGTTGAGTTGTACTTAAGAAAGTAGTTTAAAAATTCTGAACACCAGCGAAGGTGAAATGCACCACAGTAAATTAGACTTAAAGTTTCTTCAGGAGAAATATTATCTGTACATGAAAAGCTCTCCCTGACAGGAAGGACTACTTCTAGCAGCACCTCAAGACTGATGATATATAAATAGCAACAGTTTCTCTGTTCCATAAGGTGAAGGTATTTTTAAAGACAAAGCTCAAAGCAATGGAAAAAGGTGTGCTCCCTGTAACAGTCTTTCCCCCTTGGATTTAAAACTGTACCAACACCCACTGACAAGTTTTGTGAGCATGTTTGAAGAGAATCCATATTTTTCCTCTTATCTTTTTTCTCACATGGTACAACTTCTTATGGATTACAAGAGAGACAGAATTATCACTCCTGACACTAGAAGAAGTCACTGCTGCAGTCCTTCAAAGTTCAGTGGCTTCTCTTATCATCTCTTTCACAAATTTATATTGTCACGTCCCAGGAACTGCACAGGTTTAGTTGACACAGATGTTAGAAATATGAGCTGGGAGGGAGGAGTATGTTGCTTTCTGAAAGGCCAGTGTACGATAAATTCTGCTGTTCACAGGTTTTCAGAGACGAAGTACTGGCATCGAGCTTTAAAAGCCATAATGCCCACAATTAAGGTCAGCTAAGGAAAGCTGAAAGTGAAAACCTAAAGGGAACTGTATTGTAAAAGTCTCCCCTGAAATACTAGCATCATACAAATTTTAAGTGTTTTCTCTCAATTCCTGTCCGTTCCAGCACAGAACTACAGCAGAGTGCAGACAGCTTCACAGCAGTGCTCTCCTCTTACTCTGAAATAGGCTACAGTTTTAAGTGCAAACTCTGTAGCCAGGATCGGGCAAGTAACACACCTGAATTTTAAGGAATTACAGTATCACATGAAACAGGGCTGAAAGCAATCCTTCATAGAGCTAAACTAGTAACAATTTTAGCAGGGAAAGCAGTGGTTTCTCTATTCCCATCGATGTCTTGCTGGTTTTGGCAGATCCCTAGTTTCAATTAATTAATTTTAATGTGGCCTGTTTTGTTCTTGGAACGGTTTTCATTTGTTTGGTGGCTTTTCTCCTCTGAACATTACTCTTCCTTACAGACAACCATATGAGCCATCTTTACAAGCCAGTCTGAGCTTTTCAATAACTCTCGGTGCACGGTGTGACACGACAGTGTGTGAGTTACAGCCTCACTACAGACCTGCAGTGCTGTAGGTACACAAGAGTTACGAGTGCTGGGTGTTTTAGTTTACAGCGCAATCTCTTCCGTGCGCAGAGGCAGCCAGTAACTCTAAAATAACTACGTTTTGAGGGCACAGGAAGCAGGACGGCCAGGCTCAGCCAGCGGTGCTGTCTGCGCGCTGCGCGCAGCCCCAGCTGAGCGCTCCGGAAGGCCTGGCGGTGCAACCCGCGGCTCCCCCCCGTGCCGGGGGAGCCCCCGGTGTGTGGCAGCCCCGGCTCACCTGCGCTCCCGGGGGAAGCCCATCCTGAAGAGCGTCACGACCACGGCGCCGCCGAGCCCCAGGTTGTGCTGCAGCGCGACCTTCGCCCCCGGCACCTGCCGCCGCCCCGCCAGGCCGCGCAGCTGCCAGCAGAGCTCCGCGCACTGCGCCAGCCCTGAAACATCGAGCGCGGAGCGCGCCGTCAGCGAGCGGCCGCCGGCGGCCCCTCCCCGGGACGCACCGAGGGAGCGCGGGAATGGGATTTGAGAGATTTCTAGGGATCAGAGCTGCCAGGAATGGACTGTGTTTCCTTGGGAAACCCAAAGGAAGGGGAACTCCTTTTCTTCGCAACCCTGACACTCTCCGATTGTGTTTACCCTCTGTCTCCCGCCACTATTCCATCAGCTCTTTCTGCAGTCAGGGTGCGGTCCCACCGCGCACACAGCGTCACAAAGTTAATTAAGTTGGAAAAGAGCTCCAAGATCATTGATCCAACCTATGACCAAGCACCAAGCTTGTCAACTAGACCGTGCCACTGAGTGCCATGGCCAGTCTTCCCTTCAGCACTCCACCACCTCCCTGGGCAGCCCATTCCAGTGTTAAATCAACCTTTCTGTGTAGCAATTCCTCTTGATGTCCAACCTAAACCTCCCCTAGCATGGCTTGAGGCTATGTTCTCTCATCCTGTCTCTAGCTGGGTTCCAACCTTTCTTCAGGAAGTTGTAGAGAGTGAGAAGGTCCCCCCCTGAGCCTCTTTTCCTCCAGGCTGAGCCCCCCCAGTTGCCTCAGCCACTCCTCACAGGATTTGTGCTCCAGACCTTGCCCCAGCTCCATTGCCCTGCTCTGGACATTCCTCACACATTTCTCCTTTCCCCCATCCCTTCCTCTCCCTTCCCCTGGACAACTGCACACGTCTTTGGAGAAGGCAGGCAAGGAATCTGCATTTCATGCATCGAATTTTACACGTTGCCAACTGAAACATTATGAAGAGGAGAAGTCAAGGAGTTTTAAAATTCCAGTCATAGATGAGAATGAGCAGGTTTCATTCACATGCCCTCAGCCTCAAGGAGAGAGTGTGTACTGTGGTGCAGCCTGGCCTGGAATGATTTGGATATTTAAGAGAATTTATATGACCCTTGTTTAGCATATACCTGGCCTCAAGACTGTTTCCAAGGGAAATGAAGCTGATAGGCTGGAGACTTGTAATTTTCTGCATTTTACTGACTCTTCCTTCATCCCATGGCAATGGAGAAGCAAGAACACCAGTAACTGCCTCTACTTTTATCACTGTGTAACTGACAAAAACTGACACAAACCTGGCAGTGCAATACTCCCATCCTGTTACATATACCCACAGTCTCATTTATCTGGAACCCTCTTTTCCCAAAGTTTCCTAACACTTCCCCCCGCACTAACTGCATATTATATCTCACTGTTACAATGGTTTAGATTAAGGTTTGGTGTTTTACAAGGTTTCATATTCTCCAGTTTTCTGACAACTTCTCATTTCAAAATGAAGAAGGTGGATTATCTTCACAAATCCAAACACATTTTATCCAAGAGCCAACTCATTTAGAAACAAGCACAGTAGTTCGAAGAGAAAAAAACCAAACAAACAACAAAAAAAAAGGGAAAACTGGGTTGCTGGGAAATAGTGACAAAATGAGCTTCTGCTATAAACATCAGATAAATATTTTGACATCCAAGACTTAACAAAATTGGCTTCTAGTACGGCTAAAAGTGGTACAGGCTATCCAGAGGCAGCAAAAAACTCCAAAACCAGAATTTTAAAGGATGACATCATATTAGAATAGTTATTCAAATACTGTTCAAAAGTTGTACTATTGAGCAGTTATTTAGAAAAGGTTAAGCTGTGTCAGCCTGCCCCAACACTTGGATTATTTGGAACGGAGAAGACTGAGAAGAAGCTTAGAGGCCCTCACATTTCAAGCTCAAGTGGGAAGCACCTGCCTGCTCAAGAGCTGTGTTTCCTGTCGAATGGGTGTGATTAAATGAAATGGTTTTGCATACCTGTGGCACCAAGAGGATGTCCCTTGGAAATCAAGCCACCACTGGGATTAATAACCCATTTTCCTCCATAAGTGTTGTCTCCTCTGTCGATCAGGTCACATGCTCTTCCTATAAAACAGTATTTATGTAAGAAAAATGTTCTTTTTTCATTTGTGATTTTTCAATTCTGCAGTAACTTACCAGAGATGCTGCATGTCAGTCAAACCCTAGGAAATGTTACAGCTCATATTTCACGGAGAACAGACTGAAATTAGCCAAACTGCATTAATGAGACTTGCTTATACCACTAGAGAAAGCGTAACACGGAAGAGAAGCATTTGGTACAAAGCTGTTTTTTAATTTGCAGTTGAGTTGTTCTGTTGGTATATACAGCATTATGATAGAATCACTATAATGAAGCTATTTATATTTCTTTCACGAAACTGCAGCAATAACTATGGTTTTTGTTAGTTGTAATTTGTGACCCCCAGGGCCTGGAGGATGAACACCAAGTTGAACACAAGCCCTTGCCACAAAGGCAACTAATGGTACCTTGGGCAGTACATTAAGACAGTAAATAAAACCACTCAGAAGATTAATGCTTAGAATTATTTAGCTTTCCAGACTACAGGCAGTTCTCCCTTTTAACCAGGTTCTTACTCATTTATTCTTGTACCAGCTTCTTCAGCCTACATTATTAACATTGAAGTCTAAAGACCTGTCATGGTTCCACGGTGCCATTAAACGAGAATACCGGGTTAGTCTTGCACATCTAAATCCACAGTGGTTTGTGCTATTTCATGAATCTTTATGCCTAATTAGTCTATCATTCCGAGATAAGTTTCATATACTATTAAGACCAGACTGACTAAGGATTGTGAGAACTGCACAATTGT
This sequence comes from Oriolus oriolus, assembly GCA_013400235.1. Lineage (NCBI taxonomy): Eukaryota > Metazoa > Chordata > Aves > Passeriformes > Corvidae > Oriolus > Oriolus oriolus. The sequence goes on from VXBT01004570.1 coordinate 202,667, forward strand.
ATTACCATGCACAAGACTAATTATTCAAATAGACAAGTATCACCAGGATTATTCTGCATCAAAGGAACAAAGCTAAAGAGCTTAATGTACCTGTTTAAATATGTCAAACGTTTACCATTTTTGCTGCAGATACCATAAAAACACAGCAAAAATGACAGTAGAAAGCAAACATTCAAAGGCAAATATCGGCAGACCTACAAACACATTAGAAGTCTTCCTGAAGTTCCACTAATGTCTGTTTCAGTAAGAAAGCTCAGACTTAATATACCACCTAGTGCCAGAACATGGTATTTTCTCACATTAAGTAAAAACAAATTAGAGAAAGATTGTATCAGATAATAATCTATGCAAAGCAAGAATATGTTTAGAATTTAAACATATCATGAACTGAAATAGTAGTTCAATGCGTTATTTATTTGAAATCAATCAAAAATCTGCTCAGAAAATTTCAGTGGTTTGAGTTACATACACAGAGCTAAACTCCACTGCCATTTAACCTGTTGCAAATTCAATGACATTAAACTAATCTTGACAGATGGAGCATTGTTGTACAGTTGTCTTTAGATGCACACTGACAATTTGCCAACAACTCTTGAGGCAAAGATGTTTCACAGATCAGTGACTTGCTAAGGCCCTCCTTAGCTGAGGCAATTCTTGTCTCATTTTAATCTTCTTAGAAGGAAATACATAAATGGAAGGAAATCTTGGGGTAGGTAAGAATATAGCCCTGAAAATGGGGCCTAATACTGAGATCACAGGAGTCCTTAATTTGGGTATTTTTAGTGCTTCCCATTTTAATATAATGATGGTTTCCATTGCTGCTATTACCTTCTGGACAGAGTCCCAGAGCTTCATAGGTGATGAACTCATTAACTGAGAAGCAGTCGTGAAGTTCGATCACATCAACATCTGCAGGTTTCAGGCCTGCTTTTTCAAAACATTTTTGTGCAGCTTTTTTAGTCATATCATAGCCAACCTGAAAAAAAGAAGAAATTCTACGTTAAAATATCATTACAGAAATACAGCTCACAGTTTTATTTCTACACTTCATTTTAAATGTGCTTCTATCGATCCTGTCAGTGAAAGTAACCTGTAGCAGATGGTATTCTGATTTATTTTAATGCATCACATATCTGAGTTTGATGTTCATACAATAAAAATTGTCTAGAAAGAAATAATACATTCTAAGGCTTATTGTTGGCATGCAAAACCTTTCTGGGAAATATCCTCTATTTCCTCAATCTTGCTCACAAGCCAAATTGTTCCTTTGCATGACTCAGACAACAGCCTTGAAACAAATCCTCAAATTGTCTTGTTACCTTTTTCTATGATCCACTTGATTGTTTTAAGTTTCATTACTATTATAAACAGAAAAATGAAAGACATTTTATTTTGGTGTTCAAACTGTTTAAAAAGCAGCCTGTAAATAATTTCTTTAAAATTAGGTTTCTGATAGCCTGTTTATAATTTACTTACTGTAATTCCACAATCATACTCTTTGCTTCTTCCATATCTGTCCAAATTAAATCAATTTTGTATTCACTACAAAGTGAAATATGTTTGCTCACTGACATGAAAATGTCTGCAGCATCATAAGGACATGCAGGTACTAAAAACAAACAGACAAAACCCCCAAACCAAAAGCAAACAAAAAACCCTCACAAAACACAACCCAAAATCATAAACAAAAAAACCTAAGAAAAACCACCCCAGTGAGTACCAGGGAATACAGAACTGTAAACCTACCATCTTCATACAACTCTTGTCTTCAAATGTGCTTGGAAAATCAGTAGCCATTACCTGGGCTACAATTTCCACAGCTTTTGGCTGCAACTTATGCCTTTTCACAAACTCCTCATTAGCCAAAATTGCAGCTGCAGCACCATTTGATGTTGGACTGATTGAAAGAAAAATAATGATGTTATTGTTCTAAATTAGTAATGTTGATCTTCATTAGATTGTTGATCTTCCATAGATTTATCTTTTAATACAAACCAAAAAAACCAACAAACAAAACCCCACTTTCTTTGGCTGATACCACTGAAACTATAAATTCCATTAGTGCTTACTGGACACTTTGGGTAATATTTACACCAGACACTTGAAAATCATGACATTGAAATAGAAATGCATCATTAAGGTTTTTCAATTTAGGAAAAATCAAAGCTTCTACTTGGCTATAAACATACATAAACCCATATACATCCTCCAAAAGTGCATAGGAAAGGCTGAAGAGAATTAACACTTAGCAATGGATGCAGAATAGTAAAAGACACAGAATTACATAAGAACCCCAAAGTACAAAACTTAGTTCAGCTCACTGTATTACACTGAGAGCAAGTATCTAGTGTTTGGTCATGACAGAGTTTCCACATTTGTTTTATTTATAAAAGGTTTTACTTAAAGCAATCTGTAAATTATAATTTACACACAAACAGACTTTATTTAAATAGATGTCCTACCATATTTGTCTTAACATCAAGATCTATTTCACAATGCAAAGTCCTCTCCTTACCAACACTGTAAGACAGTCAAGTAATCAAAAACTTTGCGAGACTGCAGAACTTCATCTAATGTGTACTCTTGCTGGAACTGGGAATACCTAAGGAAAACAGGCAGATGCCATCTCAGACTGAGCAGCAGACATACTAATACCACACCGTTAGGCAGTTAGAGGGCTCTTTTTACAAAGTACAGGACACCAGATAGAGAATTAATTTTGCTATATTTATAGAATAATTTGTTTATTTTCTCATTCCATAATAAAGAACATATGCTGAAAATATTCTGAACATATTCTAAAAATATTACGTTGTTGAGCATGAATTTTTTTTAACAACCAGGGATGTTCACTACAGAGGCAGGGTACATGACTCACGGATTGTTGGTTGAATGGCTGTGGTTCTTCCATGCAATTTTCGCAAAGTATTCTGGATTTGTCCCTGAAAAGGGGAAAGAAAGCTGTCTTGAAATACTTTGTTTACTCAAACAGTGCTGACATAACAGTTTAAATATTGTGTCATAAGAATCTGACCTTTACAAGCATCTTTACAAGAGACACACACTGTTACAAAGGCTTTCCTTAGAACTCAACTGGTTTCAAAATTAGATAAAGACTACTAAACATGGCTGAGTTTCAGCTGACAGAAGAACCCACTTGCATATTCAACACTTAAATAAAAACACAGAAAACAAGTGCATTTTATTTGATGTATGATTATGTTACTGAAATGTAAATACTTATTTTCCTATCAGTGTAGAACAGCTGCAGTGAAATACTAGAGTCTAAGTCTAAAATTTTTTCATATAATAGTCTAAAAGTAAGTGCAAATAAAAGATGCACATCAAGCCAGGCTTTTACCTTGGAGCCAATTCCCTTGCCTGGTGAGGGGGTAGCAACCAGCAGTGGCAGCTGCCAAGTACTAGATATTAAATCAAATCGCATACCCAACAGCTTTTGCCAAACACTTCAGCCCCAAGCCCATCTACCTATCCTAAGGGATAAGACGCAGCAAGTTATGCAACCTTAATGCTACCATTTTTTTAAAACAAAATTCTACTATTTTGAAATCACTTCATTAACAAAAGACAATAAAAAAATCATTTTAACAGACCATATTTCTCCATATGTTCTTTGCCAGCATTTGCAAACATCTGAGGTGCCAAAGGAGCACTTGCTAGGCCATATTTATTTATCATAATTTCCAAATGTTTGTCCATAGGATTGGTTCTGTCTGCAAACTCAAAACAGAAATACAAAGCAAGTCATGATTTCCCTTTCTTTCCGGCATCACCACACAAGTGTCACAGATTTCATTCAAATTAGAGAGTTTTCTAATATTTTAACAATTCCCTGGGCAGTATGTTGCACTTTCAGTGACATGTTTAGAAGCATTCACACTTTTCCAGCTATAACAAGAGAATAAATAAGCAGAAAATGCACTGATTGATGGCAAGGATCACTGCTACATGATTTCTATCACAGTCACTATTTTCAGCAGGGGACTTTTGGTATTTTTCACCTCACTTAAAATCCTACAGTTAATACAGTTTCAAGTTATAAAATTAACACTGTATTAGTATTTTCAGTGAAGCTTAGATGAAATACTGTAATGCATGTTAAAAGATAACTCTTGCTCATTTTTATCACTTGCTAAGTTTAACATTTTTTCACCCAAACCTCTCGAATATATTATTGAATTTGGCAGTTCTGTAGTTAAATGACATATGGGCTCTAATATTGCTTGCCTTAAGGCAAAACATAAACAACCCAAACACACTTCTCCAGTAAAAACTAATAAGACACTCTCCCTTAGTTTCTGAGAGAGTGTCTTAACAGGTCAACTGAGTAACCATCAGGCCAGAAGACCCAGATTCTTTCTCTGATCTGCTGCATTGTTTGAGAAAGACACTTCAATTGCTCAAAGATTCAGTTTTTTATCTGGTACTTTCCTTTTTCCCCACTAACCCAGCCTTTAACACAATCTTGGTAAAATACAAAAAACATGACACACAAATTTTGCCTGGAATATTTTAGAATTGATTTTTGTAGTATGTCATAGATGCCATCAGAATCACAAAACTCATTAAAAGATTCTGTGGATCAAAAGAATGGTTTCTTTTGTGATCATCTACAGCAACACAATACAGCAACTGGTATTATTGAGAATACATCTCAGGGAATGAGGAAGTGTCTCTCATCTACAAACACAAAACAAAAGCACAATGTGATTATAAATGACTCTGTGAACTAACAATTATACCAACTGTTTCAGACACTTACAACTGAAGCAAGAGATCCTTTTGCCATCCTCTCAAAGCCGAGTGCCAGAACACAGTCTGCCAATCCTTAAAATAAAATTTGTGGCTATTTAAAGCACAATGTGATTATAAATGACTCTGTGAACTAACAATTATTCCATTACAAGATATGTACACAAACACCTACAAGCTGCTCTTCCTTCCTCCTTGATTTTTGAAAGAGAGTCAAATTAAGATGGACAAGATATTGATACAAACATATTGATACTTAAGAATAATAGATCACTACAGGATTGAGACTTATTTTTAACTGACAGCAACTATCATAGACAACCAAGCACTTATGTCTCAGCTACAAATACTAGATCATACACAGTGTTGCTATAGCTCTCAATACAGAAACATCAGCATTCAAGTGCAAGAAAGTATTGAAGTACACAAAGGAACTGCAAAAACAGGAGGAAATACTCATCTGCCAGCTCAAAGCATAGTCTGTCAGTCTGCTCTCTCCTCTCCCTTCCAAAGATGTGTTAGTTAAACACTTGTATTAACTTCAAGTTAAAAAGAAAAGAAAAAAGCTAAACTTTTTAGCAGATTCTTCTGTTCATCCTGCAACGAATGTGCCTGCAAAGAATCCAGTGCCTGCAGTACTATAATGCAACTTTTTCTGCACTCCTCCAAACAATTATTCCAAACACTAACTGGCAGTACTGACTAGGTTCATACAGCTTATGACACAGGAAAAGACAAGTACATCCACATACACCATCCTACTGCATCCCAGAAAATCTCTGAAGTGCACAGAGCAAAACAACTCACCTCCTTCTACAAGCTGTCGGGCCATGAACAAAGCAGTGGATCCAGTAGCACAGTTGTTGTTAACATTAATGATGGGAATGCCAGTTAGACCCAGACCATGGTAGATCGCCCTCTGCCCACAGGCTGAGTCACCTTCAGATAGAAACACAACATTAAAATAAGGTACAAACTCACAAAAAGAAACCCTGCCATGTGTGTGCGGTGCTACCAGTTAAACGGTAAACTTGAACTTCTGAGCTGTCACCTTGAGTACGGCTCTCAGGTATCCCCAGTAAAGAACCTCAGAAACAAGATGAAACTCCTCAGATTTTAAAACCAGAAGTTTGTCCTGTCTCTGTTTCACAGGCTGTGAATCAAAGGGACGTAACTGGACGGGACAGAAGGGTCTTAGAGGTGTGGCTTGGAAGCTGCTCCAGGTATCACAGCAGACTGACCCTACTTCAGTTGCCACAATACAGTCATTAATAGAGAACCAGAAGGAATGTAAATGGAAAACTCTCTTTGGAATGGAAATAGATTTCCCCTTAACAGAAAGGTTATTGATGGCATTCCTCCTACTTTATCCACACAGATGTCTGCAACTGTCACAGAAGTCACATCCCAATCAAACATTACTCACCATAAACATAACCCACACATGCCTGCTTCACTGCTGAAAAAGGAATCCCAGCATCAGCTAAAGCTGCCTGACCTAAAAAACAGTTTAAAAGTTGTAAAAAAGGTTTGAAATTGAAGGGAAAAAAAACCAGCAGCTCTCACAACCGTAACAAGCAAACCTAGAGTAGTATGTATGATTCCTGAATTCACAAATGGGAGTTGTAGAAATTCCTTATTATATGGTGCAAATGGTTAACACAGTCTTGTACCTCATAAGGACAATTTCATACTCATATGGACAGTTTCACAGTATTGTGAGTGCTGAACAAGCTTCTGTTTCAGAAAATTTCATTCAGTCAATTGTGTGTTCACGTACCAAGGTTCTCCATCCCAGTGAGAGTATGTTTTGAATTATATAGGTAAGTATTAAATTATTTAAGTGCACAATCCAATTTTAAGCCATCCTGCTGACTTCAGGGTAGAAGGGCTGACCTGGACAGGTCAGTTATGGATTTTGTGAAAGTGGTCTGAGTTTTAAATCTGCTTTTTATTTGTATCGATTTACTGAACAGCAGTTTTTCCTTTATATGTGTAATAAAAATATTGGCTGTAAGACCTAAAATAAGGATCAGCAATCAAACAAAATGCTTTATTACTAAATTACCTGCTTCCTTAGCCATGTCAGGATAATCAGCGCTCTTCTCATTAGGCTTTGAAAACTGGCATGAGAAAAGGAAGAAAAACAAACTAAGAATAAATCACTGTGAGATTTAATTAATCTTTTGCTCAAATTGGTATATTTAGAAGCTTTATATTTAATTTAGAAATCAGTTTTTAATAATGAAAACAATGTAATTTAATTAACACAAAAGTGCATGCACAAAATCTTTACAATTCCCAAGTGCTGCTGCCAGACCCTGTGATGACTAAAAAGAGAAAATAGTGTAACTTTCCGGGAGCTGAGGGCCATTTTTGGTCAGTATTAAAGAAGCTCCATGACTATGGAGATGGACAATAATCCTGTCCAAAGCCTGTGGGTGAGACAGAGAATAACTGTTATCTTCACCGATTCATCAGAATACATGACATAATATTCACTGAGGCTTTGATAAATACTTCCTTTTCACTTTCTTTTGTTATACTCCTATTTATAACACAAAAATGTTTGTTCTTTTTACAGAATTTATCATACCTTACTCCTCATAATTGGAGTACAGGTGGCATTTCTACTTTCTTTGCAGTGTGACTCATCAGAGACCACCACAAGTACATGTGGTTTGCATTTTTATATCGCTAACAGAAAGTGTCACTGCTAAAAGAAGTCCTCATGCTAACTACTTATAATCCCACAAATTATTTGACATCCCCTGTGAGTATATAAAAGTTAATTTTCTGCTTCCTTCTGCTTATCTCCCTGACTCCAGTCATTTGTACCACTTAGCTGTACTTTCTGCAGAGCCTCCTTTCGTTAATTTAGACAGAGAACCTACACAGCAAAGGTTGTAAGAAAAAAAAACAGTCGATGAGCTGATCATTGTAGAAATCCGTAGGAGTGACTGATACTGCTTGGGCTAACAGAGAGGAGAAGAGAGTACTGACAATTCCACAAGTTATGCTCAACTGGTAACTGAGATGATCCACTTGTGACAATGAGGAGCACTGTGGAACTGACAGCTACATGCACAGGAAACATGGACTGTTGTTGTGAGAAGATATAAAAATTTTAGCAATCATTACACCATTAATATTAATCAAACAGAAGCAATACAGTCCTAAAAGCTTTCAAAGTAAAATACTTGAGATGCAATACAGTGTCTGACAGGTTTTACATGTCCCTTACATGAGGACATCACGAGTGAGCTCAATAACTTCTACATCTACATTCTGTGATCCAGTCCAATAAACACAATTAACATAACTGTCTTTAACCTTTTAATTCCTTCCCTGTCACATCACATGCTAGAGAAATACCCATGCAGCAACAAGACAAAAAGTTATTATTTAAAAGGTGGCCAGGGGGAGGAGTTTCTTACTATTCTGGCAAATATCAAAGTTGTCTTTAGATTCATCTACCAAGACAAAAATGGGTCCTTCAGCTTATGTTCCTCTTTGAAAATCAAAATCGTTTCGGTTGGAAAAGACCTTTAAGATCAAGTCCAACTGTTAACCCAGCACTGCCAAATCCAGCACTCAATCATACCCCTAAGGGAACACCTTCGTGTCTTTTCACTTCTCCCAGGGATGGTGATTCCACCACTGCCCTGGGCTGCCTGTTCCTGGGTTTGACAACCCTTTCGGTGAAGAAATTTTACTTCATCCAAATTCTAACTTTAAACATGCCCTGTGGAAATTGGAGGCCAGTTCCTCTTGTCCCATCACTTGCTACTTGGGAGAAGAGCCCCACGCCCACCTGGCTACAACCTGTCCCCGGGGAGCTGTGGAGGAGCTGAGCGGGCCGAACTGTGCGCTCACAGCCCAAGGGCCAGGAACAGAAACGCGCCAGGAGAGACCCTGCAGGGCCCCTGCCCTCCCTGAGCCCCGGGACGGCCCCTGGGCAGCGGCTGCGGGGACGCGGGGACACCGTGCCCGCTGCAGGGCTGCTGTATCGACTGCTCTGTGGAGCACCGCGTCCACCTTGGCCGGGGTCCGCCTCCCTCACACACCGAGCGAGGGCGAACTTTGCGCAGAGCCGCTGCCGCCCGGGCCGGAACCACACGGCTCTGCCAGTGCGCTCCTGAGGTGCCACCGCGTCCCGTGAGGTGCCACCGCCCCCCGTTCCACCTCGGCTCCCGCAGCACGTCTCCCTCAGCGCCGACAGGGGACAGCCGTGGGGCGCCGCCAAGGCCGGCCTCGCGCGGCCCTGTCTCCCCGCGCACACACGGGTGTCGGGGAGGGCGGCGGTACCTTGGTCATGCCGACGCCCACCACGAACACCCGGCGCTGCATGATGGCGATGGGACCGGAACAAACCCTCCTCTCACTGCTGCTGCCGCCGCGTCCCGCGGGCCCTCAACGACGCCGGGGGCGGAGCGAGCGGCCGGGGCGGGGCATCATCGCACCGCCCCTTAAAGGCGCAGCACCCCCCCGTGCGACGCCGGCCGGGTTGTGCCCGTCCGTAGCACAGCCATGCTCAGTCCTATAAACGTCCCTGCTTATCCTCCTGAATTCCCCCATCCTGGGGATTATCAGACGTTTTTCCAAAGCGGAGGTGCAATGAAGCTACTCTCTTCTCTTCGGGCCCGGAGAAGGGCAGCGAAGACGGGAAGGGTCTGGAGCACAGGTCCTGCGAGGAGCAGCTGAGGGAGCTGGGAAAGGGGCTCAGCCTGGAGAAAAGGAGGCTCAGGGGGGACCTTTCCGCTCTTCACAACTCCCTGGCAGGAGGGTGCAGCTAGGTCGGGGTCGGGCTCTGCTCCCAGGGAACAAGGGGCAGGATAAGAGAAATGGCCTCTCTCTAAAGTCGCACCAGAGGAGGTTTAGGTTGGACATTAGGAAGAATTTCTTCACAGAAGGGGTGATTAGATATTGGAATGGGCTGCTCAGGGAGATGCTGGAGTCACCGTCCCTGGAGGTGTTTAAGGAAAGACCGGACATTGCACTCAGTGCCATGGTCTAGGGGACAAGGTGGTGATCGCTCATAGGCGGGACTTGATGGTCTCAGAGGTCTTTTCCAACCTAATTGATCCTGTGATTCTGTAATTCTCTTCCTCCAGAGATGTCTTCAGGACAGATACCTGATGAGATCATTCCCTTTTTCTGAAATGCTGCTTGTTACCCATAGATGGGTTTGCAGTGAGAGCTGAACACCTGACCCTTCATCAACTCACGCTTCCAGGTGTCCATCCCCTTCCCTCACTCTGCCATCCTTGAGGATCTCCATGGCTCGAGCAGAATGGAAATCACCTCCTGCCTTCCACAGATCTCCTGGCAGCATCTTGCACAGCCGGTGCCAACTTCAGCCGCGCTTCTGGCGGCGGTGTTTGTGGCACAGACCTTGTTTCCCACCGGATGGCTCCTCATTTGTAAGCAACCCCGCCGCTGCGGCGGGATGTGTAAGCGCTGCTGACTTC
>VXBT01004570.1:212927-242374 GCA_013400235.1 Oriolus oriolus
TAGGTGCTGCTGAGCGCGGCCGGCGGCGGTGAGTGCCGGGACTCCGAGTGCGGCTCCGGTTCTGCCACGTCCTGCTGGAAACACCTCGGCGCCCGGCCCGGAGTGAGCGGGGCCGTGTGTTCCCAGCGCGGCGCTGCCCGAGCCGGGGTGACAGCCCCGCAGAGCCCGGGGCGCTCATTGTTGTTTTGCGTTCAGTTATGCCTTGATACTTATTTTCAAGAACGCTGCTGCCGAATGAATAGCTAGATACTTTTTTTTTTTAAGTTACGTGTGCAGGAGAGCTCAACGCAAGAAGTTCTGGTTTGCATACTTTAGATTTTTCTAACAGCAATAACATACAGTGAGATAAAGGTAGGACAGGACCTGGGCATGCCTGTGCACATTTACACGTGAGAGCCACGAAGCAGTTTCAGGTTTGGTTCAGATGGCCAATGGATTTACTTGCTGTGTAACTGTTGCAAGAGCTCATAAACAGTTCTTGGCATTTTGCTGGTTACAAAGACATTAAGCAGTCACCAGCTGTGAATCACCTTTGCTGGTGCCCGCTGTCACTTGTGTCTCCGTTCCAATGTGACACATTTCTGGTTCAGCAGCTGGCCACTGACATAGGCACAGGGATAGACAGAGACCTCCCAGCAGGGCAGAAAGACCAAGCAAGGCAGGTGCCAGGTACAGCTGTGCACCTACAGCACAGCATCTTCCAATGTTAAGGCCTGGGAAGTGAGCAGAAGTCCAGCCAAGGAAATGAGAGATGTTTTTTCTCTCCAAAGCATTCAGAAGGCATTGGATAATAATTTACAAATCACATGTGCAAAGGAGAAGTAGGCAGATGTTGTGGTTTTGTTTTTCTGCTTGGACTTGGGAACTTTGAGTGGAGTCCTTTCTGCTGATGAGCTTATAATGTTGAAATTAAATGGAGCTGCGATTTCAAAATGGTTCTGGAACATGAACTGAGAGTGACCCGTCTGTGCTGTTCTTGTGCAAATGGCAATCCCAAGAGGATGGTTTCCTTCAATAAGAAATGTACTCGAACACAGTAAGACTGGACAGTAAAAACTAAATTAAGTAACATTCAAAAGAGAAACCTAAGATGGATCATGTGGGGGGTTTTTTTCCCATTTCTGCAGTGATTCTAAGATATATGTTCTTGGATGTCCTGTTCATTTTTTTGAAAGTCTGCTTACTCATAGTCTTTTACAGTGCTACTGTATTTTACAGTTGTTCTGCATAACTGGGTTTTGTAGACATGGTGTGCCACCTCCACTTTTAAAATAACTGATTGTTTTAGAATATACTTTATATGCATTTTCAGGAAGGAGAAGATGCAGCATAGGCAGATGATATTCCCAGCTGAATTACTGTATCAGAGAACTAAATGAAGTATAACTGAAATTGTCTCCTATTACTAAGGTATTGCTGAAATCCTAATGAACCGACCCCACGCAAGAAATTCACTGGGAAAAGTATTTGTAAATGAAGTGAGTATGGGCCTGGCCTGTGAGCATGTTTGGAACCATGACCAGTAACTAACTGCAATGAGAATAGTTGTGGGCAATCTAAAAAAAATCTTATGTCATGATGAAGGGCAGTGGGAGATGGCATTGGGGCAAGGCAGGTGAACCTGGAGAAAAAATAGAACGTAATAGTTACTGCAGTAACCTCAGATGTGGACAGAGATATTTGGGTTATTTAAGTTAGCTAATTTAAGTTAATTTATTGAAGTTAACTCAGATACAGTTACATAAAGTTAATGTCCTTACTTGTGTCATTACAACAAAAGCATACTCACTGTCACACCTTAGCAGGTGATCTGTTCAAGGATGACACATCCTGGAGAAAGTCTGGCTCATGCCTGCACAGGAAGGGAAGTTTTAGGTACAGCAAAGGTTCATCTCTGAGTGGAAGGAGAAAAGACATGGGGAAATGTGTTGTTCTGAGTTTGTTGTGGAAAAACCTGCAGGTTCCACTTACATGATTTCCATGAATTTCCTGGCATCTGCAGTGAAAAAAAAACCCCACTTCTATCATAGATTAGGAGCTTGCTATGATTTAGGTGTATATACACATCCATATGCCTAAAGTTTTTCTTCTCTTGTCTGCACTCCTTCCCTCCTAGCTGTTCAGTGTCCTGGAACAGATCCGCTTCGATGAGCAGGTGCGTGTGGTGGTGTTCAAGAGCGAGGTGAAAGGAGTGTTCTGTGCAGGTGAGTAGCAAAGGCTCTGCAAACTATTCTCAAAAAGTGTGGTGGCTCTTAGGGCTGTGTGCTGCTCAGATCATGCAGAAAAGCAGTTGGAAATGAGTGCTAAAGAAATAAAAATAAATATGTCAGAAGAGCACAGAGGAGCATTGCTGCAGCCCAAATGTCCACGGACCTTACTTAATTGGAGTGCTGTATTTCAAGACTTTTTAAATGCCTTGTCCTCTGAGAGGGACAGGAGGGAACAGTTCAGATGCCTTTTCCTGGATTCTAACCTTTTTCTCCTTTATTTAGGAGCAGACTTAAAGGAACGTGCAAAGATGGATGATGCAGAAGTTGGAGAGTTTGTTAGAAGACTGAGAAATCTCATGGATGAAATAGGTAAAGGATTATCTCAGTTGGAAAATTTATCCTAAACCACCTGTAGTGAAACATCTAGAAATGCTGTAGGAGGGGCTGACCAGCAGATTATCCACCTAGGAGTAGCTTCCAAATGGCTTCAGCTTATGCCTGAAACAAAGATCCAATTAGAATTAAATACCAACTCCAAGGGCAAGATGCATTTCTAATCTACAACAAAGCACATACACACCTATGGAATAAATACCTGCTCTGAGAAAGCATTTATTTATTCCACACTTCTGTGGAATCCTTGGCAGGCAGTGCTATGTTGGTTGTCCCACTTCCAGTACATGCTCAGAAACACTCATAATATGGCAGGGACCTCAGAACATGGATTTGAATCTCTGAATGGATTTCCTAAACACATTTGTGGAATGTCAGGGGGTTTGTATCTACAGCAGCCCCCACCTCCCTTTTTTTTTCCTTTGCAAAAGGAATATGGACTTCTGCAATTAATTTTCTTCCCCTATTTATGAGTTATTCTGCTCTCAATAGAGAGAAATACCAAAGTGAAATCTGTCTAAAATACCAATCAGAATTGGAATAAACAAAAAAAAAAAATCACAGGAGCAGTCAGAGGGGTGGTTACAGCAGAGAACTAGCTCCCGTCTGAAGTTTGCATCCAGCTGCCTGAGTATTTAAAAAAGTATCAAGCAGCTAATATCCAGATACATCAAGTTCCTCAACTATGAGGTAACAGTTAAACAGTATTTACTGTGCCTATTTTCAGAAGCCTTGGCTAACAAAAGCACCACAAAAACTGATCCTTGTGACGGGGCCTAGGGATGGTGTCTTTTCTTCGGCTGTTTAACTGCAACAGGTGAATATTCATGTCATAAATTTGCGAGGAGAGAATTCATCCTGTTTTGCATTGCAGTACTTTGTGTTTGCAAGCTTCTTTGCATGGAAGAAGCATGTTCTGCACTCTTACAAAGAAGGGAGAAGTGCAAGAAGATAATTTTTACCGTTTCAAGACCAAAAGTTTGTGGCAGAAGAAAACGAGTTCTTGAGCAATTTTGAACTCAAAGCTTTAGAATTTCAGGATTTAAATTCCAGAAGCGTGTGAAACACAACTTCTGGAACACAACTGTGCAATCTGTGCTCTCTCTGTAGCTGCCCTGCCTGTGCCCACGATCGCTGCAATCGATGGCTACGCTTTGGGTGGTGGACTAGAGCTGGCCCTGGCCTGTGACCTTCGAGTAGCAGGTTTGTGTTGCTCAGTGTAGGAATCTCCTGGTAATTGATGACTGTATTTTAAAGAGAATCTACACAGGTAACAGTGGATTGTTAATGGAATCGAGAAGCTTGAGAGAAACTTAAGCAGTAGGCATTTGTCCAGAAATTGTGACGTTTAGTTACTATTTGGAAAGTAGTTGCTATGCTTAAAAAGTAAAGGCTGTTTTTAGATAAGATTAGGATTCCTTTAGAAAATTCTTTATTAGTAGAATTAAATAGTTATTGTAACTTCATACTGGATCAGCACTTTGGCTAGATCTAACCTTACCAGCTTCAATCAGTTTGGGCGGGAAGACTTCCTTCTTCTGTTTCCGTGCTTCCATCCATTTCATTTTATCTAGTAGGGACCAAAGGTTCATTTTTCTAGCTAAAATTGCTACATTGGGGTAAGCAGACTTGAGATGGACATTGATTAAGTACTGTAGTATTCAGACTTTCTGGCTCCCTGGAGAAATGGAGTTACAGTTCAGTACTGACAGTTTTATTGATCAGTTCAGTATGGAAAACTTGTAGTTATACAAATCAAAATGTAGCTAACACTACATTTATTTTTTTAATAGCTTCATCAGCTAAAATGGGCCTTATTGAGACCACACGAGGACTTCTGCCTGGAGCAGGTAACCCTCATTAAATCTTCATCAATATTCATTAAATCTCACCTTCTCAGCTGTATTGTAAATATTTTGCTTTAGAGAATTGAAGTGTTTTGAATGTAAATTAGAAGTAGCATCTTACAGTCATGCAAGAGACCTATGAATCAAGAGTTCTGTTTCAGACTTGCTGTGAATTTAGTCCCTTTATGCCTTTTTTTTCTTATCAAAATACTGAAGCCTTTCAGATGCCTCCAAAAATGTTGATATATTCAGCCAGTAGTTATTAAAGAAACATATGATCCCTTTGTTTTTTAAGCCCCCTGGTTTTATAAGGAGACAAAACACTACAAGGGCATTTGTCAGAAAATGGTGTTTTCCCTGTTGTCCTAAGGTGGAACCCAGCGCCTGCCCAGATGTGTTGGAATAGGTCTTGCAAAGGAACTCATTTTCACTGGCAGACAGATTGATGGAGAACAGGCCTTCTCCATGGGGTTGGTAAATCACTCAGTGCCACAGAACAGCGAAGGAGATGCAGCTTACCAAAGAGCTTTAGCTCTGGCTGAAGAAATCCTGCCCCAGGTAAGTGCATTGTTCATGGGACCAATGTAAAGACAGCATTTGTGCTTCCCTTAAGAGAGAGCAAACAAACACCTGAAATTCTTTTCTCTGAAATGCTGAAGTCTTGGTTCCTGATCTTTAGGTCTCTTAAGTCTGCCCCTTATCATGAATGCAGTTTCTGTAGGAACAAGCATTAACATCCAGCTGCTTAACCCACAGGACAGTTTTACCCCCCAGCTGCAGCCACACAGACATGCAGGACACACTGACACCTCACACTGTCTACATCTGTGAACTGCAGACAACACCAAACTGATTTTTTTAAAATACTTACTGCAAATTTCTGCAGACTAAAATGTCATTTGGAGCAAGGATAGTAATACAACAGTTCATCTATTATGAATTAATGTGAATTTAATTATTTTTAAACATTTGTTGTTGGTTTTGGTTTTTTTAATAAAGGCACCATTTGCTGTGAAAATGGGAAAACTGGCAATAAACAAAGGAATGGAGGTAATAATTCTTTTTTTAAAATACTGAGGTGCATGAAAAGTGAGCAGCTCTTACAAATTACTACAGTAAAAATGTTTAGAACAGATGAGTTATGAAAACCTTTCTTTATATCAAGCATTTAAAACCATTCCAGAGGTTTTAAAAATTTTCTTTAAAGATAAAATTAATATGGCAGGATTTTTTTTTTTTCTACAGATGCTAACACTGTAGTTCTAAATAGTGGAGTGAAGATCACTTACTATGACTGACTGACTGAGAGTGACTGAGTGCTCTCATTGATTTGAGAGCTATGAAGTAGCTTTGAGGGCTGTACTCCAGACAAATCTCACACCTTTCCTCTCCTCCCCAGGTTGACATTGCATCAGGGATGGCTATTGAGGGGATGTGTTATGCCCAGGTAAGTTGCCTTCAGAATTCATTCCTGAAAGGAACAACTGTATGTTAGTTATAGAATGAGCTTTATAAGTGGTTTCAGTTTAATAAATTGGAAACAATTCCTTCTGTAGTTCTTTGCAGTAAGTTCGGAGATCATGCACCTTCCTCAGCTAATGAAACAATACAGTGTATTACAGTATTATAATATAATGTGTCTGTCAGTGCATTTTAAGATGGTGAAGTATGAAGATTATGGAAAACTGCTTTCCTATATAGTTTTATGGTCTTTGTCTTAGATGCTTTGCTTGTGAGTTACGCTACAACCTCTTTTTTCCTAATTGCAAAACATGGAACTTTATATATCACTGAAAGAAAAGCAATCTTAGTCTTAGACCATTACTGCCAAATTACTCAAGACTTAAAAACACTTGAGGCTTGTAAATGGAAAACATACCTCTTTCTTTTTTTTTTCCTAATGCAGAATATTCCCACCAAAGACCGTCAGGAAGGGATGGCTGCCTTCAGGGAGAAGCGACCACCTCGGTTCACAGGCAAATAACACTTTCTTCTTCCCCTTGAGGTTTTGGAGATAAAGCAGGACTGAAGAGGATCCACTGATTTCTTAGGATTATTTTTATGACACCATTCTGTGCACTTAACCCCTTGCCTTGGACTGCATTTCTAACTACTCCACTGGATCATTTTTCCGTACAAATCTCCAAATAAAGATTTAACTTTGTACCTGATCTTTAAAGCATGTTCATCTGAAGTCAGTAGTTATGGCTCTCACACAGATGTCAAGTAAGGAATATGGAGAAGCTTTAGCTCACCATAAGCAAATTTAAAAAAAAAAAGGCAGAAAACATACATCTAAACAGGAAAAACAAACATTGGAGAGAAATACAGTTTATAAAGATGTATCAGTGCTCTTCCAACTGCTTTGACAGAACAAGCAGTACTAGCACAGAGCAGTGGCCCTTCACCCCAGCTCTGCTGTGAGTAGTGCAACACCGACTCGCTCCAGGAACCCAAACTCAGCTCCCTTTGGAAGCAGTGCTTGAGAAAACACAGCACCTGTATGTGCACAGATACATGAGGCCATCACATCAGTCTATGCCAGACACCCTGGACACGTCATCTCTCCATCATCTGTTTTCCTCTGCTGCCTGACTGGAAGTTGAGGTTATTTTCTCCACCTGCCTTCTCCAGCACTAAAACATGCCACCCAATTTAGCTCTACAGCTTCTTACTTCCCTAGACTGGGGCTTTCAAGCAAAAGTGAAATAGTCAGAAAATGTGGTTTTAGGAAATGCTTTATAGGTTATCAAAATACGACTCACAAAATGTGGCTTACCACATCGGAACTTCATGCTATGATAGTATCAAAGCAAACACAGTTTCACTTGTGCCAAAAGTGGGAACCTTACCAAATTATACACATATAAATTTTCTGTGTAAAGATCTGCAAAGGTAATGCAGAGTCAGGATCTTCAGCCTTCACAAAAAATGGCAAATGCTACGGGTGGAACACAAAGTTTAAAAGTTGCTTCCAGAATTATTCTACCCTGGCAGAAACTCCTGAAGCTGCACAGGAATGTGAAGAGACCTTTCTGTAAGTGGCATGTACAAATAGTTTTAGTGGACTCATACCTTGTAGGCATGCAGAGTTTTCAGCTTGGAAGAATTCTGCTCACTGATTGCCTGAAGTGTAGGGGAGCAAAAGAAAACGGGTATTTAGCACCTCTGTGCTTGCTGGTTGCAGAACTTCATGAAGTGACTTGTCTCCCAGACATCTGGCCTGATGCCAGCATCATCACTGCATTTTGTGCTGCATGGAGGAGTAGATTATTTTTTTTAGTGAAATTGCTTCAGCAAATTTCCTGTTATTAGGAAAAGACAGTACTGTAAGGAGAGTTGTCATCTTTATTTTAAAATCTTGTAGCAATTGATTTATATTATTCTATTGACACCAATTTTGTGTTCCATTTCATGTAAAGGAAATTCCATAGAAATCCCATAGCAGACATCTCAGAAGGGTGGTGGGTAAAAGCCTGTAGGCTGTTTTTAATTTTTAAACCACCTCCATAATTCAAAGCTACAGCCAGCTGAATTTCTGTTGGAATTGAGAAAACTGTATATAATCAGATTCATAGATGAAAATGATGCCAGCCAAATTATACTCCTGTACAAAAAACAATTACACAACACTGATTAAATTACTGGATCAGTACCTTTTGAAGTTGCTGAAATACATAATAATTAGGTTATTGAAGATTAGAGGTGGTGTTTTGATGTGAAGGATGGGAGTTGGGAGGGAAAGGACTTAAAAGTAGTAAAACATGGTCATCATGAAGAAGCCGTCTCTGCTAGTGAGCTACCAAACATAAGTTTTCTTTTAAAATTCAATTACCCAATATTTACAGAAGTCTCTGAATAACAACCAGTTGCCATGGAAATATAGAGACTAAGCAGATAAACAAAAACAACACCTGAAATTAAATTGAATTTGAATGGACATGCAGTTTGCTTTCATCACTTGCATTTTATCAGGCATCTGTACACTGTGCAATATGTTTCATTCAACACATGGTTTGAAACCCAAAGGTAACCAAGAAAGAAATAAGTTGTTACAATTAGCATCTTTATGTAAAATTTCACGCTCCACAAAACACTGCAGTTGACACAGGGCTTACATAGAACATTGGGTGATATTTTGCACTCACTGTGATGGCTTGGAAATATAATTCACTGCACAATACTGACAGAATATTTACAGAAAATGAGAGCAATCATTAGTCTCTTATAAATAAGGTGACCAAATATCCCGGCCTTCTATGAATACATGCAGCCTCCTCCATGATGAAGTCATGTCAGTTATTTTGCTCTAATGAGCTTTCTCCTATCCCCATCAGTATTCTAAAAACAAAAGAAAGATATCACACACAACCAAAAGTCGTCACACAACAAAACCCCATTTTTGTTATAAAATGTAAAAACTCAAACATCCTTTCAGTACTGTCTCATTTTAGTTCTGTTTCTACTGCTTTACTTCAGTAGGTTTCCCCTTTCCCTGAATGTGATGCTGGTCCCCACCTTGACAGGAGCAGGGAGGACTCTGGAGAAATGTAAAAGGCATTGTTCCAGCAGTAAGGAAAACAAAAGAACATGGCTTGCAGGCAAAAGGAAAAGGAAGCTGAAGACCCCATTTGGGTCTAGAAGGGCTAAGAGACAATGGACATTTTGGTCGCCTTAGTTACAAGTCTCTGTCACCTGCATGCACAGACTTTTGTTTCAATCTGTAAGTGTCGATCTCACAACAACACACAGCTCTATCCAAACACTAAACTGGTGAACAGTGTTATGAACAGCAATCACAGGGGTGGAATAGCCTCTTCTCCCAGAAGTCACAAAACAAGATACTCCTTGAAGTCTTCTTTTCAGCTGTGCATGTTGATCTGTGCAAGTCCCATCTCCTGGTAGCCAGCACTAACCCTACAGGCATGACCAGCTCAAGCTGTGACCCTTTACAAGTTGTGTACGAGGTTGCCATTAAAGGTGACGTTCAGCAAGGTTACCACGCATGGTTTGGGTACCACAGTTACCAGCAAATCACTTTAATGGTGACCAATATATTATAAGTTACTCCAACTACACACATATCAGAGAGGATTATTACAGAGACAATACTTTACACTCCTCTACCTGTAGCTTTCAGTTTGGCTTGGTTTGTTGCTGTTTCCTACACGGTGGTGGTCTCCCATGGCGCATAATGTGTTTTTCTAAACTATCCAGGATGGCAATAGCAATCCTTTGGACATGGGGATCAGTGTGGACATTTTCCTTGATGTTGTACAAATGCTGCAAACCACCTTCTTCAATTAACATGCTGCAGTATCTGGCGGCTGTAATAGGATTATAAAAAGGGAATTAAAAACAGAATTATCTAGGGTAAAGGTAGCAGATACTGTAAACACTGATTCAAATCCACTTTTGTCTCCAGGCAGTATTTAAGACACACCCTAAAGTGTCCACAGAAGTGCATCAGTACTTTATCAATTGTCAACACAACAGAGTTATTTGGGCAAGACTCCAGTTGTAATCAGGTCTGTTACCACATCTGTCTCAGCTGACTGGAAAGTGCCCTGTAATTCGTGTTCTCTCTTCCCCCCACCTCCTCTGTGGGCATTTAAAGTGCACATAAACCAGAAGAAATGGGAATCAAAACCACTATAGTGTCTGTGAGTATCCAGCTAAAAATTAGCACCTTTCCCAAAAACCTTGGTACAGAACCGTTACCAAAAAATGGTATCAGATATACTACATCACTTGTGCAGGCTTGGAGAGTGAATACAAACTAGTTCCTTCCAATAGTTTGCCAAATATATTGATGGTGGCCTCTCATTAGTTACAAGTTGCTACAAATGCCTTTCCAGGTTTTTTTCCCCTTACATTCTGGAATTCAATAAGTTGAAACCACATTTCCATCAGCTGCAGCACTATTAAGAGCAGGGAACAGCTATAAAAAGAGCTGTATGGTGAATGTAATGCACAAGCTCCAGAAGTTGTTATGGAAAGGTCAGGATGACTGTAATGCAATCCACAGGGCATTACCTCAGATGGGCCCAATTTCACCATTCATCTCAGTGATGCAACACCAGACTTGTTTAAATGCTGACGTTGAGCATTTCACTGGGGATCATATTTACTGCAGTGCTACTAATGTTTTGGTTAAGTTACGTCATTGAGATAAACTATGACATACACAAACAGCAGAAGGAGAAAAAAATATACAAAAAATTTTAAACCAATTACTTCTAGACTATTTTACACTGTCATCTATAGGAGCGGGTCAAAATAAAAAGCATCTCCTCTCCAGGACTACTAAAAGCTTTCTTGGTGCCAAGCACCAAAAGCTGAAGATTTTCCTCCCAAATACATCTTCATATTTCAGAATTAAACACATTTTCCCACAGAGCAGGTTATTACATTTGCTACCAAACATTTGGTTTCTCTGCAACTTTGTCCAGAAGCTTCTGGCATCAACTACCATCAGAACTAAACTTTAGGAATTCTGTCTTGGTCTCAAATCAGGAAGAGACCAATACAAACCTCAGTAGCATGTTAAAAGCTCAGAGGTGAGGGCAGATAAAATACCAAAAAATATATAAAACAAATAGGACAACACTAAGTTAACAGGACTGAGACACAAAGAGCCATTACAGGGCCTTATTTAAAATCTGTTATCCAGAGTCAGACTTTGTCAGACCAGTCTGACTTTAACATCAGACTTCTGGACAGTACCCTGGGAACAGTGGCTCATTATATTTACGAGCTCTGTGAAGAGCAGCAAAACTGTTCTGTGTGCAGTTATATATTATGTCATGTTATTGGTTGGTCCTGAATAGACGCCTTATCACTGCAGAAATAGTGATTTATGGGACAGAGATAAACAAGCCTAGATATGCTGCCACCAAGGAGACTGAAAACTGGCACAGAAAACACTTTCAATGCTTCAGAAGAAATCTGCTTTATCTAGACATATCCATGCCAAAAATTTCTGTCAAAAAACAACAACAAAAAAAAGTATTAAAAGCCAGGAAGGTTTGTCCCCTCCTACACTTCGATATGGTTGGGGGATTTATTTCCTTTTCCAACACTTGTGCATTACATCAAATGCTCTCAAATCATTCTACTCCTCATTCTGCAGATAGGAAAGAGAGATTAAGAAAGTGACCTGTATGTTACAGCAAGTTACTGCAAAAAGACAATTAGAGGTGAGGATTAACTATAGCTTCTGTTCCCATAGTAAGACACTGCTACCTGTCACAGTCATTGTTCTTAATTTAAAAGGACTCTGTTGCCCATCATTAAATCTGTGTATTTTATTTGAGTAAGAACACATGTGCAAGCAAAAAACATACTTAAATCTTAACAAATCCACATTTTGGAATTAATACTATACATCTAACAGTAAAATTCCAGTAAATAGAAGAGATGTAAGGAACTTTTACTACCCTTTTTCTTCCCCATTTAGCCAAGCCCCAAATGTAGTTTTTCCAGAGGATTAGGAGTGAATACCCTAGAAATGCTTATTTTCCCTCTTCAAGCTATTGAATAACATACTAAAAAATGAGAATTTTAAGGGTAATATTCTCTTAACACATACGATTTTTGCTGCAGACATGCTGCATGGCCCACACTGCCCACAACTGGACACCAGGTGTCATGAAACAGCCAAGTAGTGGAAAAAACGGATTGAAAGATCTATTAAAAAAAAAGGAGAGAAACAGTTACTTGCTTTATTACTAGATACTATTATTTCAGAGATCACATATCTGCTCATTCAGCCATATGTTAACTACAGGGGACACTGATAAGCATTAAGAGGCTGGCCTGCTGCATCTAAAACTAATTTAAGAGAATTACTAGCAAAAATCAGATATAGCAGATACGTGGTATGTCTTTTTTTTTTTTTTTTAATTTTTCTAATTCTTGATCACAAGATAAGACAGTAGTTACCTGTAAGCCACCATCTCACATTCTGGGGTTGGCCAATTCAAAATGGCAGTATGCTGTAAAATACAGAACCAAGAACATTGATTGTTAAATACAAACACTGAAAAAAATATAAAAGACTATGATAAAATTCACCATCATTTCTGTACCAGCTGTTCAAGGAGAGATGTCCTCTGGCTGCGACTTAATGTCCAGGCCTGCTCTCCTCGAGATATCAGATGAGCGATAATCCCTGCTGCAAAGTAGCTGACTTCCACCTCCACGCTGTGCAACAATTTGCTGATGTGGTCTATGAAGTCCTTCCACATTAATTCAGAATGGAGCTCTTTAACTTCAGCGATGTTATTCTGGAATGAAGAAATAATAATTAAAAAAGAGAAAACGTCAACAGAAAGAAGATGGCGCGAGGGAGATAAACATAAAATTTATCGTGTGAGTAGACACATATAAACACTCAGGTGAGATCTCCATACATCCACCTGACCACCACATGCCAAAATACTACTTTTGTTTAAAGAAGCTTTTCCAGTCTAATGCAGGAATTTGCTTCAAAACAAAGAGGTTTTCTTGTAAGTGATTTTATGCCATTAACATGTAGATTACACTAAATCAAATGTTGTTTTTAACATTCTCAAGCACAATTTCGAAAAATTTCAGCAGTGCAAAATTCTGCATTCCACTGACTTTCAGCCTATTTTTTGTATTTGGAGTCATGTGAAGCCTCACTTTCCTTTCTTAAAAGCTCTTTTTATTTACTGTAACCATCAATTTCAATACAACTCTCGAAGAAACATAGAAGAGTCCAAAAACATGTCAATTGTGAATAATACACACTATAAGGATTAAAGAAGAATGTAAAAAAATATTAGGGAATTTTTCAGATTAACATAGGGGAAAAAAAAAACCCTTTCAAAATTAAAATTTTAAAGTATGTATTTCAGACTTATTTTTCTTTTTCATCTTACCAAAAGTCCAAGAACTTTCTGTTGGATGGATGATTCAGATGGAAAAGACTGTGGATAAAAGAAACAAACAACAGGTAAATGCTTATGCTTATTATTGAAACAGTTTTAATTATAAACCTGTGTTGATAATCCACCACCAAGCTCCCCCTCCTCACCTCTAAGACTCTCATGAACAGTTCTAGCCCTTGATTTTCAATAAAGTGCCGACACGTTGTTGGAGATTCATCTGTGAGGTTCCAAAGTGCACTCAGTGTGAACTTGAGGGTGGTATCTACAAGATTCTGATTTGTTTTCTGTTTAACTATTTGTAGAAGTTGCTGCGGGGAGAGGGGGAAAAATCAAAATATCAATATATGCATTAGCTCCTCTGCTTCTTTCTGCACCAACTGGGCAATGCATAGCTGTCATTTATATGCAGACTACAGATCTGTATGTTTAGAGTCAAACTATACAAAATAAAACAGCTATTAAACTTTTTACCTCCCCTCTGAACATGGTTGCCTGCCAAAGGAATTCCTTTGTTTTCACAGTAATCACATGTGTAGGGCTACTACAGATGGCACAAAGCCATCCACAGAACTCTGAACCTTTACAGCAGTATTTGCTTCAAATATTCTCCTTTTGAGCATCTTTCACCTTAAACAATGAATTTCAAATCAAGATATGTCTTGCTATTTTACTTTGCATTAATTGTGTCAATTTTTCCCACTCTTCCTTGCTTTCTAAACAATTTTCACATGAATACATGTTAATATGTTCTTAGAATTTTCTCTCTTTATATTTACTTTGTATCTTCAGGAATATGGCTACTATGAACAGCCGGGATGGCAGGAAAGTGTCTGACTTACCCTAACAATGAAGAGTTCTGCACCAAGTTGAGCTGTTTGCTCTGTTGAAAGCTGGAAACAAACAAAACAAAATCAACAATTTGTTAGACTTGAGAAATGTTATCCTATCATCTCAAAGCTTGATTCCATACCTTTGCAGCAAGAATGGAAATTATGGCTACAGCCATCCTTTGCATGTTTTGATCTTCATGATTACAGAGCCACTGCATAACAAGTTTGGCTGCTTCAAACCTGGAAGTTAAAAATAAAATTAATTTTCCTAAGTCTCATAAGTCTTAGTAAAAGAAAGATGTACACAGAGAACAGAAGTATGCTTCATACCACCAAAAGTAGAAAGACAGTGAAATGGGAGGTATTGTATGAGCCTCTGTCAGCTTTAAGCTGTTGATTTAGGGTCTCTGAGTTCTAATTATGTATCAGAGTGCACAGGGATTGCTTCCAAGGAAGGAAGAAAAATTTGGCGCAATCTTCTGAAACATCAGACCATCACACCTCAAAGTATTTGGACAAAACATTTGAGTAGAAGAATGTCTGCAAAAAGCAACACCAGAGAAATGCTGACTTCTGTTACATGCCATTAGTGACAGACCCACCCAGGTGAAGTAAAAAAACCCTGTATAGCAAGGATTTTTTCACACCTATACTCAATGGTATATATTTGGGTCAACAGGCCTAAAACAATATAGGCCAGACAAATTCAGCACACTGGAATGATTTAAACTGAGCAAAACTGGGACCAGAAACAAAGCTTCTGATGAAAAATATTCTGCAGTGCTACAACTCCTTTTAACTGACGTCTAAAACTTGCCTGTTAAATGGGACATCCTGAAGGATTCTGTCACTGCATAGTGAAAGAAGGCAATTCTTTTGCAGCTGTGAGAAATGAAAAATAATTGCTTCATCAGAAACACACATATTTCAGAACACTTTCTTGCTATGAATCATTAAACATTTTTCCATGAGGTCCTGGGATGGGGAGAAACCTTTTGTTAAGACCCACAAGACAGAGAATCCCACAGAAAGCAGAGAAGTTTTGCCTCGTACCTGCTGATGATTTGGGAAGTGTTCCATGGCCTTGAGGAGCAGGTGGGTGACGTCTGCCAGGAGCCGCACGGGCATTCCGGCCGCCAGGTCCTGCTTGGTCAGGTTGAAGACGCAGGCGCTCGCCGCCAGCTGCACGGGCAGGTTCAGGGGGTGGTTCCTCATGCCGATCACCACCAGCTGCAGCACAGCAGTTTGGCCCACGTTAGTTGCTCACGCATTTACACGCAGACCCCCAAGAACAATCTGCCTCCTGCTCAAGGCCACAACAATGACTCACAGCACCCAGTTTCTGCCTCCCTTGTACTTGAGTGAGAAATCCATCCGGTGTGATTTTAACTCTCAAGGAATAACATCTCCTTCTCCTCAGTGATTCAAAGCTGGCAACTTCTACTGCTCCAAGTCCTTTTGCACAGCTTGTAGCAACCTCTCAAAGAAGAGGCTGCACAGATTGTAAGAAATTCCTAGAAAGAGCCAAGCTGGGATAAAATCACCAAACCCTTCCAGAGGTGAACGAAGTAGGACAGAGTTTCTGCAGTGCAATGATAATGATGTAGTGGCTTGTTGTTTGGTGATGAGCCATTTCGAATCACATCCTGAGCTGCTAGGTCAGGATAGATTTTTTGCTGCTTCTCCCTGAATGATGTTTTTGGCTATGTATGTTGATTGTGATCTCACCTACTAAGCACCTAATAATAATATTTTTCTTGTTGATTACTGACTGACAAAGTCTTTTTGGTATTGACACCAGCAAATTTAAGGCCACTTGTTCAACATCAAAGAGGATAAGAAAAATAAAACCCGTGTGTCCTACTGGTGCCTCTTTTTAGGATCACAACAAAACTTAAACCACCTCTGGTCTTCTACACATGGAAAGCCAATGCCTAGAATGGATTTCTGAGGAAGTTTCCAGGCTGCAGGTTACAGCCCCATAAAGAACACTAATGATTATCCATTCACTTGTTACCATACTGGAGGGTGAAACTCTTTTCAGTAGAGAAAACTGTCACTGAATTCTTTCCTTGTTATTACTCTTTTGTGAGCATCAGCAGAAGGCACTGCTGTGTCTGGTGAATAAGACTGGACAGACCTTTGATTTGAACCCAAACCTATATGATCTAATGACAGAATTCAGCATCCAAAGAATATTTCATATCGTATTCAAAGTTATGTGAAAAAAATAATTTATATGCTACTAAATTTAGATAATTTACACTAGTACAGAACAATTTTACCTAGCATAAAACACTACAGGGCATTTTCTACATCACTCTTTTTTAAACAGTTCTTTATTTTTATTTAACATTACAATTTTAATCTTACAAAACACAACTGAAAACATAAAAGCTTATAAATTAATTTATACCAGGGTTTTGGGGATGAGCTCAGGAACAATGCATGAGAATCATCAAAACT
This sequence comes from Oriolus oriolus, assembly GCA_013400235.1. NCBI lineage: Eukaryota > Metazoa > Chordata > Aves > Passeriformes > Corvidae > Oriolus > Oriolus oriolus. The sequence goes on from VXBT01004570.1 coordinate 229,589, forward strand.
ACTATTTTACCTTTAAAATTTCAGGCTTAGTTTTTTCCATTACATGTGTCAGGCTGAATAAATGGAAGAGTGCTTCTCTCACAAAGAAGGCTCGTTCACTGTAACGCTTCAGTGCTTCTGAAATCTGAGTTTCATTTGCTTCTCCTGACACCTGTGAACACAGAAATAATCTTTAGTTCAAGATGTCATCATTTTACTTTCAAAGTTTCGTTCTCAAAAATGCAAAGCTGCAGTTTCAAAGGCAGTGATTTGGCCAAGGCCTTCAGTAAGCAAATGATTGCCAGCCTGCTCCATTTTCCATTTAATATTTCCTCTGTTTATAACTGGAAGTTGTATAACTGAAGATGGTTTGTTCCTCAGTCCTACTATTTACTCAATCATTGCTGCAATTACTGTTTTTTAAAATCCTTAGGGCAGCATGCAGAACTTGTTCTACTTAACATGGCACATACGAAAAAAAGCAAAATATTCATAGATTAAAGTGTCACATTCTTTTCATCCAGTATTGTACACAGGCATATTTCTTTGAAACTTGTGAGATCAGGAATCTATTACAGCCTGAGAGAACTGATAACATCTTGGATTTTGTTTTACATTCTCTACTGATTAGAACAGTGCAACCCTGTTTACTGACATATTGTGCAGCCAATTACACCCTACATGAAAAATTTCCACTTGGCTTCATGTTCTCAACTACAATTCTGCCTAGTGTTCATAATCAAATTTCACAGGGCTGCTGTAAAGACAGTAATATTTTACCTCTGCTGTTTCCATGAGTTCCGTGTCTTGTTTATTTTTTAGCAGTATCTAGACTAAGCAGTTGAATATTTCAATAGAGATACTAATGAATTTAGGTCACCAAAAAAAAAAAAAAGGAAATAATGCAAACTGCATTTTGCTGGCCACACTGCCACAAGTCCATTGTGACTCTCATATTACTAGAATCTTCCTCCTTCCTGCCTTTTCATGGCACAGACAATTTGATGAAGCATGTATTCTGAACAGCAGGGATTACATCGTATTATTTTATACCAAACACGAGGTATAACCTCCTGATGCTGTACTCCATCACACCAAAGGGGAACTTGCTTTCTCCAACTATGCATTTCAGCATTCAGACACTTCACTATCAGCTGTGACAACTAAGTACTCAAGAGACCTGGCCCTTAACAACTGTCAAATGTTTCAGGGGAAAAAAATACAAAATTGTGCAGCTGTGTTACTTGGCTTGATATAACAAGAGCACTCTGGATTTCAAAAATAAAGTGGAAAACTCAACTTGCACCAGAGACAGACTAAAGTATGGACACATTAGACTCTCTTCCTCATTCCTTCTGCAGCTTCCATCATCCTCAAGGCACAGCAGAAAAGAAAACTCAGTGTCAAAGATGATATATAACTGACATGTCTAAAACATCTTTTTTAAAATTATTTCTGACCCGCCCACTCTCCAGTAACTGCATTTGGATTCTACAGAACAGGGAATGATGTCTTGTCACCTGGCTCTAAAAGATAAATAAATGCACTTCAGAAAACACCATCTCATCCTAAGGGGCTGAGTAATTGAGGATTTGTTCAAGAAGAGGAAGTCTTTCATCCTAAGTTGTTGCTTCTTAGGTGTTGTATTCATCACCAGAAGACCTTTCAAGATGGGTAGAGATATTGTAAGAGGAAATAGCAGTGGTGATGGAACATAACAGCAGCTGAGTTATTCAGCTTTACTGTATCTGCCCTGTTAATCATGATTTGCCCAAAGCTTATGCAAATTCTACCTCCACCCCTTACACATTGCTGACTTATGCCAGATACTGTCTGGAATCCAGAGAATATTATCCCAGTAAGCGACTTCAGACCAGACAAACTTCAGCTCTCTTAGATATGTTAAATCAGCATCTAAGGTTCACTGAAAAGGCACAGAAAACAGATGCTTCTTACAAGTACATGTATATATACAGTATTATGTAAATTTAGCAGTTTGTGTCAAAATTAAGTAGGAGTTTCACCTAAAGCCCGTAACGACAAGTAACAGTTTAAAAAAATGAACCTACAGCTTCCTTCTGAAACACAGACATACAGTTGTTACAAATGATTAGTTCTACTTTCCCTGCACATTGTATTTTTTCAGTGAAATTAATTCCCCCACTTAACCTTCAGGTTTCCTTCTCCTGTTAGGAACTCTGAGTAGCCGGCGTCGGTAGCTAGCAGTCCTACAAACTGCATCGTGGGCCGCTGCAGAATGAATGCTTGCACAGCTTTATCTGTGACATGTTTTCTTCCAGAAATGTCCAAAGACACAAGGTTAGGTAAGATATCTTTCTGTTCCAGTAAACGAAGAGCTATGTCCGATGTGAACTGTTTGTCGTCCGAAATATCAAGGTGATTCAGGTATTTTAGTTCTCTTATAACATCCAGAATCTGGGTTGTGGTCATTTTCAAGCATTTCAGGTGGTGCATGGTCAAAGACTTGAGCCGGTCTTTGCAGGTGAGGAGTGCTGTTATGTCAGTGACGGAGGTGTTGGATATATCCAGGCTTTCCAACCTGGGAAGTGAAGCAACATCTGCCAAGTCCTCGTTGTAGAACAGCACATTGGTGATGCTCAACGCGCGGAGCCCGGACAGCTGACTGAAACACCTCTCGTAGGGGTCTTCCAGAGAAAGAGTCAGTGAGTTCAGCACCAGGCACTGCAGATTCTGCTGGATCCACTTATTGCTGCCCAGTCCACTGATAATGTCTGTGATAGTTATATCTGCATTCACCCCTGTAGCATCGAGCTCCACCAATTTGTGATGGCAGAAGGCTTTCCTGAAAGCCACAGCTGAGATTTTGGCTTTGCGGATACAGGCTCGTTTCAAGCGCATCTGGTTGCCTCGGAAGATGCCCACGGTTCCATCATTCAGAAGCCCTGTTGGAAAACAGCATCAGTGCTTGGCTCCACTGTTACACACCACCACTTTGACGTTAAGAACCCAAAGGGTACAAAGCATTAGCAGAGAAAATTAATTACAAAGTAGTTTGCCACGGATCATTATGCCACCGATCCCAAAATTCTACACTTGAGATTCTACTTTGAAGGTTATGACGCCACGTTTGGAAAATTCCAGGTTTAAGAATAGGACAGATAAATTAAGAAGCAGTAAATGCACATTACCTGTCTAGTTCTGAAAATGGAACACACAATAAATAAAATATGGGTATGATTCAAAAACAATCAGACTGCTGCCCTCATTTGCTGTATTTTTCTCACTGAACTGGTTAGAAGTGTGCTAAAAACAGAATTTTAAAATTTCTGAGTGTAATTCTCCTCTGGCCACAGTTCCATTAACCTCAAGATTGCACCACCTCTCAATGACCTATTCTCATCTTGCTTTAACTGTTGCTAAACAATCTAGCATTTGACTGAATTCTTAAGTAGGATCAATACTAAATTAAGCTAATTAAGTCCTATATGAAGAAGGTAGGAGTGTTGCTCAGAAACAAGTTGAATGTGAGAAAGAAACCTAAGAAGTGATTCAAAGAATAGAAAGAGGAGGGCAAGGAAAGGGTGGGAAGGAGAAAAAGACAGAAATGAAAAAAAGAAAAAGCAACAATCTTGTTTAGTATTTTTTTACTCTGTAGAAAGAAAGCATAAGCAGCTTTTTCTTACAAAACACTGGCAACATCCTAACTGAAACAATACACTGAGTTCCCTGCATGGAATTATCAAAAATGCGTTGAATATACAAATATGAAATCTTGTTGTCTCATCAACAAAAAGCCATGAGAAGGGCACAGTTGCACAAGCATCCACACAAAAGGAGTAGGAAGAACATGTCCTAGTTTTGCTCTACAGGGTTATAAACGTGAACACTTCTGGCTTTTAATCTCATATCTTCACACATACTTAACAAAGAAAATTAAATAAAAATGAAATATATTTGAATAATAACATCATTGCCACTATAGTTTGGATTTAATTTGTGGGTTATTAATTGCCTCTGTGACAAAGGCAAATTAATATTAAGATCTGCGGACCTCTCTAAGGAGCAAATGGTTCAGGCATTTCTGACCAGTAGTCAGTACTTTCCTCTTTTATGGGGAAAGCAAAAATATGGAAGTTTGGTTAAAGTATCACTAAATTACTTCTTAATTTTTGCTTATCTCTTCATTTAAGGATGAAAGCTCTCTCCCTGGCCTACCTTAGCCACACCATGTTTACCTGCCACGGACTTTTTCCATCCTGCACTCTGTGTGTTTGTGACATTTTGGTGTCTGGAAGTGTCTTCACCACTGCCAGTACTGGAAGTAAGTTTCTGGTAATTTCGTTTCCTTGAAGCTGATTTCTTGGGACTACACTAGATAATTCCTTATCAGAAAGTAGTGTATATTAAAAATTAATTTTTTTTGAGCTTGTCTTTTTTTAGGACCATTCCTTCGTTATTTCTGACCAGAACAACTTGAGAAAACCAGAACACCAGCACTTGCCCAGAAGGACCCAAATAAAATCTGCACATATAGGATAGGGTATTTGGTCTGTTTACAGTAAATTTTCTAGTGTCATGTCTCATTTTTTAACAGAAGTCTCCAGGATCTCAAGAAATGGGTCTCTTACCTCTTCTCTAGCGTAATCTGTACATTCATTTTTTCATGGTAAGAAGTTTTATTGTACAAATTTTATCATGCTTAAAGCAAGCAAACAAGAGGGCAGCCCTCTTCTCAGAGATGTGCTGACAGAGAACCAGTAAGCCAGAACACAAAGTGTAACAATACCATAAGGTGTTTATACTACTCTAAAAGTGAGGGCTTTCAAACAAATAATTCCACTTCAATAAAAGTGTTAAAAGAAATGAGAAACTGTTTTAATGAATCACAAGGTTATTTTCTAGCTTAATTACAAGGGCACACAGTAAGAAAAATTCAATTAAATGCTCTTCAAGAGATATTGTTGCTAGTAGAATCAATTTTTTTAGTGTTGAAGTGACTGAAAGATTAAATTATGTTCAATTAAAGGAACATTAAAATCATAATCCAAGACAAAGGACTTTCTATTTAGATCTATGTGGCAATGCAAAGCTCAGCTGAAGCTGTGAAAAGCAAAAATAACAAAAATTCTCTATTAAGAGATTACAGAACACAGTTTGAACAGCTGCAACAGCAGATTCTACTAGAAAATATAGCACAACTGCAGTGTCACATTCCAGTGAAATATTCTCTCTGATGACCCACAAATGATTGTTTTTACCATGAAATGCCATCGTCTGCAGCAGTCGATCAGCCACTTCTTGAGGGAACATTCCTGGCTCCTGCAAGCAAAACGTTCCATCTTGCCTTTCTGTGCAGAACTTCTCTAGGTTGGCAGTCAGGAAATTCAAACAGATATCAAGTAAAGAATACGGAGAAGCTTCCTCCTGTCATATGCAAAACACAATGAAACAAAGGAGATTTAGCCAAGTCATTCTTTCTATGAACCTTCCGTTACTCTATAATGTCTTTTTTGTTAGTCTGGCAAATATTACAAGAGGAGATGTCTCCCTCAGAGCCACACAAAGTCAGGTCACACAATGAACAACTGGCCAAACCGATGGGAGCCTCCTTCCCCTGTCACCCCCAGAACCACATCCAGACATGGAACCCTACTTGTGTTCCCAGAGGAAGAAAAGCAATTACTGAAAAATATTTTTAATTCATGTCTACTGGAAATTAATCAATCAAGAAAGACTGAAAGAGGATTTTAAAACCAAATTTTACTTCTGGATTTAAAATATTTCTTTTAATCTTTCATTTAAGTCAACTCATATTAGAAATCTACTACCAACCTAAATAAGAAATGCAGATACTGCGGATAAACTGCAGATATGGGAGCAATTTTTGATACTGAAAAGGGCAGCTAGAGCTTCAGATCAAAAAAAGGAAACCCCAAAAAAAGGAAACCCCAAAAAACTGGTTTATTTCCAAATCTTGTGCAGCAATAAACTAACATCTATTACAGTAATCCTTTTCCTCCTTCCAGGCGCTGTGCACCTGGAAATCATCTATAGCAGAAGTCTGGGTACAAAGGACAAGGCAGAATATAAACTTGATCTTTTCCCTCAGAGTTTGAGATTGTACACTGATACACGAAAATCTCAAAGGGTTTTTTTTATTCCATGTCTAATAATAACCTACTGTTTTCAGCCACACAGATTAATCAACATAAAGAATGACTCTCAGCACTGTGAATCATCCCCAGCACCACACAAAGAAGGCCGAGTGACTGGTACATACTCCCCCAGACAATATTGAAAATAACAGCATCAACTGTTGTCAGATCTCATCTGTAGGAAAAATAGTAGCTTCCCTTTTATACTGAAAGTTCTGGATCATTTCACCTTTCTTTCCCAGCTCATTTAACTTCTGTTGCTTCGCTTGCCTAATACGCTGATCACAGGAGTACTGAAATATGTAAAAGGTTATACAGAAGAAATATAACTAAGTTTACAGAGATAAGTCTTCTAAAATAAGGTGCACATATTTGAGGACTGGGAGATACCACACTAGGGCAAAGATGAAATAGAGCCTATCTTCAATGAATCATGTATTGACAACAATTAGAGACTCTTTAATAGCTCCTGAAGACTTAAGTACAGGCTTGGGAAATAAAAACTCCAAATTATTCAAATGCAAGCTTTTCTGCAGCTTTTGACATGCAACTTTCATTCCTTTCACTCAGTTTTGCTAAGTGCTTAAGTTCCATTATTTTTTAAGCTTTATTATTACATTGTATTGTTGCAAAAACAGGAGTTACTTTGTGATGCAACTTGCTGCCATACCAGAAAACTCCAATTTTGGTTGCCTCCAATCTTAAGCTGATAAGAAAAGGAAGGACAGAATTTGGAATTTTGAATGCCTTTTGTTTCTTTGTAGTGTGCAATGACACCTGATTGTTTTAAAATAGTACATTTTTTATTTGAAATGGGAAAATTTTCTCTTAAACTTGAAACCAGTACATATACCCAGGGCTTATATGACAGCTGATGAGTCAAACAAAAATCAGAATCCTGACTCAAAGGTGTACAAAAATCATTCCCACTGAAGCAAAGACATCCACATCTCCCATTAGATCTTGTGTTTCTAATTTGATGCTCAAAGATGACAAAACCGGAATACTGGCTCTCTTCATTCCTCCTGGAACTGTTCCTTCCCTTCCGCCAGAAAAGCTGAAACACTTTTATGTATCAGTGAGCAAACTCCAATGAGAATTTTTAGCCCTGTAGATAGGCCACTGGCATATGACTCAGAAAACTATTTTTTCAACCAGTACCTCTGAGTGGCCAATCTGTCCTTTGGAAATGCCAGGTTAATTTTTATATAATCCTTTTGGAAGTTCATACAGGGCATCTCCATACAATCAAGGAACAAAAACCACAAGCAGGGATCAATTACACTTGCAAACAACACAGTTTCATTTTTATTAACTCCACTCATTCCACTTCTAAGAGACATTCGTAATATTTCTTCAACTTGCTGCCAAAAAGCTGAGGGAACACCCCAAACAAAGGCTCCTGAGGTAACCTGGGCAGACAGGCAAAATGTTTTTATCTGTATCTAATAAAGTCCACTGACAAGCATCCTAAAAACAATTTCCTAGACTGTCTGCTACTGAAATAGAACAGCTCAAATGCAATCTGGAAGCCTTTTATGCGAGCTGGAGGTATTCCTTTTCTCACTTCTCTTTACTTAAAGACAATATTGCCCAGTTGAAGTTGTATTTAAGCTCTTAGAAGGTCAGAATTTAAGTGGTTCCTTTCTCTAGCTCTGCTTTTGAATGTCAGGTTGAAGACAAACCTGGCATCTGTTTTCAGATCATTTTCTGTCTAATGAGATACTACAAATGTGTGTCAACCATAGCACAGCATTTAAATTTTAATTTTTTTAAATTTAATAAACATCACCCAGCAGTTTTTGAATAGAACTTCCATTACGCTATTTTACTTTTTCATAGTCACCTTAATTATCTGATACTTCAATTAACCTCATAGTTTCTTCCATTCTATCAAATTAATTGAGTAGCCAGGAAACAAATACAAAAATTAATTCCCCAAAACACAGAATTATGCGTTACATGATGCAAGCTGGGGTGCCTTCATTAACTAAAACATATATTATGACAGTAATGTGACACATCTAAAACCCAGCTAACTCATGGAATAGCATAAAAAGTAGAATAATTGCATTTAGATGGGCTTTTAAAGGCTTATTTAAATTAATTATTTTTTGAAAAAACTTTTAAAGCCTCAGTATAATCAAGGCAAACCAAAAGCATGCAGGGGGATGGGGTAAACTGCCCTGGCTACTGGCTTCTAACAGTAATCCAATACAGTGGTGAACTGAAATGCAAAACCTGCTTCAACTTGATGTTACCAGTTCAGCTTCGAGCTCATGCCAGGGCAGCTGGAAAGGTCCTCCCAAAGAACATTATCCTTCACATTTTCTTTTGAGAACTCCATGAATCAGCTTTAAATACCACTAGAATATATTTAACATATATTTTGAAGGGCAGCCGAAAGGCAAAAAGAGCTTAAGGTGACATACTAAAGCACTGGGAATAAGTTAGAGATTCTGAAGCCCAGCATTACAAGCCCAGATTAACTGGCTGAGTGTGAGTATCAAAACAAAATCCTGTTACCCTGTTCCTTTGGGGAAGCAGCACCAGGCAAGCACCTGCTTATACAACAATACCTTAAAAAAATAACAAAAGGGTATAACTGCTGTTTTCTGACAGCAATTACAATCTAGCTTTGCAAAAAAATGCCCCTAAATTCCACTTCTGTGTGGGCCTTTTTCACTACAGGGGTTGTGATCCTACCAACTCCAACCTGACAGATTCAGTTCTGACAGGCTCTGTCTCTCAGACTCATTAAAAATCAAATCTTTTTTTTTTTTTCCACCAGTAGTGTTTTGTTCTGGTTTGTTCTTTTTCACCCTCAATAAACCAGCATGTAACACTGGAAAACAAACAACAATTTCATCATACTAACAGAACCATGTCTATAACGTGCTCCCCAATTTTCACCCAATTGCAAACTCAGTGTGACAAACCCCAAACATGCAAAGTCTCTGTAAGCCAGGCCCACCTGCTTTTCCCTCCCTGAATTCTCGAAGGAGGAGATGGGTACAGGGTTAGGGACTTTTCAATTTCTGGCAGTCATTTCTCTCAAAACATTAGCAGAAAAATAAGAGGTAATTTAGAGCCTCAATCTTTGGTGTTGGAGGTATCAAGTTTTCCAGCTGTTTTCCACCTCTCCACAGCCCCAAAACTTTACTTATTTTCTTAAAATGAACATTCTTAAAACAATTAAGAAATAGCAACTCAAGCAACAGCCATCAAAATTCTTCTGAGTGCTAATAAAGGAAAAGCAGTGAAAAATAAACAGTTTTATGATTTATGCTACTAAGAAAGCTCTATGGTTATCCTACTTAAATTAAGTTAAATGGAATTAAACAGAAGTAGGTGATTTACTAGCCAGACTCAAGGAAGGATTATGCTCAAAACTCCAATTTAACGTTAACTATTCTGGCACAAGAAGTGGGAACATACTGATTAAAGCTGCTACAGATACAAAGTCAGCAGCAATCACAAGAGGTCTAAAATTAAATAGTGGCACACTAGAACGACATAGTAAAGTCACTTATTTCAAGATTAATATTAAGAACTTCAGATACGAGTTCATCAATTAGAAATTATAGAGAGTAGAACCAGAGTGGTGTGCTGAACCACAAGAAAACAAGGTGAAGCAGCAAAAGGAGATGCCAGGAGAAGCATTTAAAAAAAAATAAAAGTAAGGAAGGATTAGGTTATTTTCAAGACATTCGGGAGATCTCACAGGGGTATTTATGTTGAGAGATACCTTCATCATTTCAGTTTAAATGTAACAGCTACTAGAAGGCTCTGTGGAGGAAAAGCACGTTGGGAATAGGACATAAACCCAGCTTTTCTTAGCTAGAAGATCAAAAGGTGAAAGATACAAATGCTACCTATAAATAAATACAGCACAATGAACATAAACTATAGACGGAAAAAAGCCATTAAGGAGAAGCACACTGTGAGCATAGCAACAAAGGTACGTAGAAATGCCATGAACTGGAAGTTTTGCCACAAATTTAGACATCAGTACATAGTTAAACAATGAAATTCTACCCCAGTTCACTGACTAGAACAGCAGGCACAAAATGTACCTACTTCAAAAATAATGATACGTAACTTTATTAGGAGATTGACTGAAATTAGGCTTTTAATGACAATGGATGAGACTAGATCGCCCAGGAAGCTCTTGCTAGTCCTTGAAAAGCAAATATGCACACTCATGTCTGGAGCAGAGGAGCAATCCAAACAGCTGCCATATGTTCTGCTCCGGCCTGTCTGGAGCAAGGAAAGGCTGTTCCTTTGGCAGCTCCGTGCTGGAAGAGCTCAGCGAGCCATGCCTTGGCACGGCTTCCTCCAGACAGACCCTGGACAAAGCAATTCCCAGTGGGAAGGTGCTGCTGAGGGGCTGGAGAAGGCAGGAGCCGGAGAAGGCACAGGCGGCTGGGCTGTGCTGCGCCGCGGTGCCCTCACGCCGATCGGCCGAGGGGCTCTGCCGCGCTCCGCCCCGGCGGCTGCCTGTGCTCGGCCCCGCACGGTGCCCTGAGGGGCCGGTCACGGCGGCGGNCATATATTTTGAAGGGCAGCCGAAAGGCAAGAAGAGCTTAAGGTGACATACTAAAGCACCGGGAATAAGTTAGAGATTCTGAAGCCCAGCATTACAAGCCCAGATTAACTGGCTGAGTGTGAGTATCAAAACAAAATCCTGTTACCCTGTTCCTTTGGGGAAGCAGCACCAGGCAAGCACCTGCTTATACAACAATACCTTAAAAAAATAACAAAAGGGTATAACTGCTGTTTTCTGACAGCAATTACAATCTAGCTTTGCAAAAAAATGCCCCTAAATTCCACTTCTGTGTGGGCCTTTTTCACTACAGGGGTTGTGATCCTACCAACTCCAACCTGACAGATTCAGTTCTGACAGGCTCTGTCTCTCAGACTCATTAAAAATCAAATCTTTTTTTTTTTTTCCACCAGTAGTGTTTTGTTCTGGTTTGTTCTTTTTCACCCTCAATAAACCAGCATGTAACACTGGAAAACAAACAACAATTTCATCATACTAACAGAACCATGTCTATAACGTGCTCCCCAATTTTCACCCAATTGCAAACTCAGTGTGACAAACCCCAAACATGCAAAGTCTCTGTAAGCCAGGCCCACCTGCTTTTCCCTCCCTGAATTCTCGAAGGAGGAGATGGGTACAGGGTTAGGGACTTTTCAATTTCTGGCAGTCATTTCTCTCAAAACATTAGCAGAAAAATAAGAGGTAATTTAGAGCCTCAATCTTTGGTGTTGGAGGTATCAAGTTTTCCAGCTGTTTTCCACCTCTCCACAGCCCCAAAACTTTACTTATTTTCTTAAAATGAACATTCTTAAAACAATTAAGAAATAGCAACTCAAGCAACAGCCATCAAAATTCTTCTGAGTGCTAATAAAGGAAAAGCAGTGAAAAATAAACAGTTTTATGATTTATGCTACTAAGAAAGCTCTATGGTTATCCTACTTAAATTAAGTTAAATGGAATTAAACAGAAGTAGGTGATTTACTAGCCAGACTCAAGGAAGGATTATGCTCAAAACTCCAATTTAACGTTAACTATTCTGGCACAAGAAGTGGGAACATACTGATTAAAGCTGCTACAGATACAAAGTCAGCAGCAATCACAAGAGGTCTAAAATTAAATAGTGGCACATTAGAACGACATAGTAAAGTCACTTATTTCAAGATTAATATTAAGAACTTCAGATACGAGTTCATCAATTAGAAATGATAGAGAGTAGAACCAGAGTGGTGTGCTGAACCACAAGAAAACAAGGTGAAGCAGCAAAAGGAGATGCCAGGAGAAGCATTTAAAAAAAAATAAAAGTAAGGAAGGATTAGGTTATTTTCAAGACATTCGGGAGATCTCACAGGGGTATTTATGTTGAGAGATACCTTCATCATTTCAGTTTAAATGTAACAGCTACTAGAAGGCTCTGTGGAGGAAAAGCACGTTGGGAATAGGACATAAACCCAGCTTTTCTTAGCTAGAAGATCAAAAGGTGAAAGATACAAATGCTACCTATAAATAAATACAGCACAATGAACATAAACTATAGACGGAAAAAAGCCATTAAGGAGAAGCACACTGTGAGCATAGCAACAAAGGTACGTAGAAATGCCATGAACTGGAAGTTTTGCCACAAATTTAGACATCAGTACATAGTTAAACAATGAAATTCTACCCCAGTTCACTGACTAGAACAGCAGGCACAAAATGTACCTACTTCAAAAATAATGATACGTAACTTTATTAGGAGATTGACTGAAATTAGGCTTTTAATGACAATGGATGAGACTAGATCGCCCAGGAAGCTCTTGCTAGTCCTTGAAAAGCAAATATGCACACTCATGTCTGGAGCAGAGGAGCAATCCAAACAGCTGCCATATGTTCTGCTCCGGCCTGTCTGGAGCAAGGAAAGGCTGTTCCTTTGGCAGCTCCGTGCTGGAAGAGCTCAGCGAGCCATGCCTTGGCACGGCTTCCTCCAGACAGACCCTGGACAAAGCAATTCCCAGTGGGAAGGTGCTGCTGAGGGGCTGGAGAAGGCAGGAGCCGGAGAAGGCACAGGCGGCTGGGCTGTGCTGCGCCGCGGTGCCCTCACGCCGATCGGCCGAGGGGCTCTGCCGCGCTCCGCCCCGGCGGCTGCCT
>VXBT01004570.1:243252-328674 GCA_013400235.1 Oriolus oriolus
CCCGGAGGGGCCGGTCACGGCGGCGGGCCCGAGCCGGCCGTCATCGCTCTCCTGGCGCCCTGGGGACACCGGGGCGCACCGAGCCGGGATCGAGCTTCCCTCGCTGCCGTCCGCCGGGTCCCGAGCGCCCTTTTACATAACGGGCGGCAGCGCCGCGGTTACACAACGAACGGCGGGGCTGCCCCGGCCCGGCCGCGGTACCGGCGGGAGGGAGAGGAGGGGGCCCCGCTTGAGCCCCTCAGCCGGGCTCGCGCCGCCGCCATGGCGGCCCCTTCCCCGGGGTCACCTCCGCTACCTGTGCCCGGTCCGGCACCCCGGGGCTGCAGGCGGACAGCTCCCGCTCCCTTTCCCTCCCTGCCTGCCTCCCTCCTTCCCTGTCCGCCACCGCCCCCCCTTCACCGCCCCCTCACCATCGCGGCGCTGGGTGCCACCGGCGAGCGCCCAGCCAGCCGGTCCCGTCGCTGGGCTCCTTCTTCTCTTCTTTTTTTTTTCTTTCCCTCCCTCCCTTCCCCCGTGTTTACCCCCCCGACCTGGAAGTGAATGTTGCCTCAGCCGGCCGGGAACCCGCCTCCCTTAAAGGGGCTGCGCCAGCACAGGTTCGTGCCGTGCTGGGTAAGCGGAGCCTCAACACCCGCGTTTAAGGCTCGAAGTGTGGGGAGGAGGGGCCATTGCGCAGCAAAGCGCATCGGCCTCACTTGTTACGAGTGTGTGGGACATTTTCTTCGGCCTGGTTGCTCTGGTAGTGGAGCCAGGACCCGGGAACACCGAGGCGCCGGTGAGCGCCCGGCTGGAGCAGGTGAGCAGCAGCTGTGTGTCCCTGGGGACCTCCCACAGCCATGAACTGGCGTCAGCTTCACGCTTCGTGCTCACAAGCCTCTGCAATTTAAGTGTTTCCTGCACAAACTGGTTTATTCTGGTCATATGAATAATAACCTGCACCAGTACAATAGGTTTTGCTGCCTGCTTTGGAGGGGAGCTTTGCCATAAGCATAAACAGTTCCATACAAAGCAATTTCAGGTTTCAGATAGAGTAGTAGTGAAGAAAAGCTGTCTCCCAACTAATACATACAATGTACTGTTGGTCAAGAGAATACATGTATTTCTTGTTTCAGAATACAAAGTAAAGAATGATACAAATACCCTATGCAAATAAAATGAATTTTTATATAGAGTTTAAAAGAATTGCTGATTCTACATACAGAAGCTTTGAATAACTGTTGTTTGCAAACCAGCAAGACACATAAATAAATATTAAGGAACAATTGCTAAAATTGTTTATGTTTCTGTCATTAAAAGATGGCAAAAGATTCTATAAATGCTATGAAACACAGTTTCACCAGTTTCAGGACTACATAACAAAGGTCAGTTACAGTTCCAATTCTTTAGATTAGGCTGCTGACGTAGAGAAAATAAATTACATGCTCAGGATCTGACAAGCCCAGAATTAAGAATCTTTTTGTTCTGAATTTAACCACTTTAAAACCTAATCTGCTTAGAAAAAACAACTTACATAATTATGGACACAGATATTATCTTAGATAAGGAAGCAGCTCATACTATTATTGTTAGTCTATTATGTGTTTCTTCCACTTCATAATGTCTTTGCAAGCTTCCAGGCTGTTCTTTCAATATCTTTTAAATTCACTGGTTCACTCCGACCTATCACCAGATGTCTCGTCTTCCGAATTTATGATAGGCACTGGGCTCAGACAGTGTAAATTTTCAGTGACAGACTGACCCCCTGCTCCTAGTGCCTGTTCTTGGCCTGCCCTGCTGTACTCAGGAATCCTCTCCATTCCTGGTATGGAGCAGCCATATGGTTGATTTGGCACAGGCTCAACATCAGCATCAGAAACTGCAAAGACAAAATCCCAGCAAGAGCAGACTCCTCAAGGACTCAAACTAACAAACTCAAAGAGTTTCTACTGAGCCTGTGCAAACTGAAATGGTTTCAAAGCTGGATTTTAGAGAAACAGTATTGTCGCTACAAAAGCAGTTCATCTTCCAAAGGCCAAAAAAGCTGTGAGAGCTTTTGTGGTACCACAGAAAGGAGCAGTGGCTGGGAGCAGTCTCTCGCAGCAGCACCCCTGTTCTAAAACGGAGTTGGAAGTTATCGAGCTGTTATTCCAGGAAAAAGCATGCAGGAGGCAGACTGAGGAATGGGGAGAGCAGCCCTAGCTCCTAGGCTATGCAGAGCACAATTAAAGTACTGTCATGTCTCAGTTTAGGGGTTGTGCTGAATCAGACCTCAGCAATACGCATCCAGTGGTGCAAAACTCTGAAAGTAAAATACCAACAGTGTGTTATCGCTTAAAACTGCTGAACTGTCAGAGTTCCCGGTGACACCCGGAGGGAGCCGTGGTGCTGAGCCGCGCACGGGAGGAAGCGTCATGAGCTGTAGGGAAAGGTGCGCTGGGACAGGCTGGGGAAGAGGCGGGGGAACGACCGGAGGAGCGGCCGGCAAAGGGGCGGGAGGAGCGGCTGGAGGGGTAGCCGAAGGAGGGACAGGGGAAGGGGCGGTCGGAGCGCCCGGAGGAGGGGCCGGGGAAGGGGCGGTCGGAGCGGGCGGGGAAGGGGCGGCCCCGCGGGGCGGTGCCGAATCGAACGCTCGGCGCTCGCGGGAGCCACCGCAGCGATCGCGCCGTGACCCTGCGCGGCCATGGCCGGGTTCATCAACTTCGCGGACGAGGAGGAAGTGCGGGCGTACCTGGAGAACCTGCACGTGGAGTACAGCTACCAGTGCTTCAAGGAGAAAGACCCGGACGGTAAGGGCCCCGCCGCCGCTCCCCGCCCGCCGCCGCGGGGCCGGCGGGAGGCTCAGCCCCTGTTCCGTGCCTTGCAGGCTGCCAGCGCTTCGCCGATTACCTGGACGCCGTGAAGAAGGACTTCGTGGCGGCGGCGCGGGTGCTGCGCGACAACTGCGAGACGCACGGGCACAGCGAGAGCTGCTACAAACTGGGGGCCTACCAGGCCCTCGGCAAAGGTGGGCAGGGGGGTTCTGGCGCTCGTGTCGTAGGTGGCTCCACCACCTCCCTGGGCAACCTTTTCCGATACCTGGCCTCTCTCACATCTGCTTTTCCTCCTGACCTTGAAGGAGCAACTCTCCGTCCTGCCCCTTTCATAGTCACCTCATAAAAGTAGGGGGAGGATGGAAAACCTTAAATTGCTTCCTTCTGAAAAGTCAGCTGTATGTTAACTATGTATTAGTTTTTTATAATTACATCCGTTCAACAGGTGAGTACAGCCAGTGCTCAATGTTGCTGCTTATTAAGTTTTTAAAATTTCTTGTTGTCAGACTATTCTCATTGAAAGAAATTAAGAAAGAAAGAAACTCACAGACTAGTAACATGCTTACCTAAGTAGTCTCCAAGCCTGCTAAAAATGTATTTGCTGGTACAGGAGTGGAAAGCAGTTAAATTAGTGAGAGATCTTCCAAATGACAGTACTAGTAAAGAACAATATTTTTACTGTAGGTCAAAACAAGTAGCAATCTCGGTGTAGGTACACTGGCAAAATAATATTTGCTTAGTGTAAGATATTAAATCCATGAATGTAGTAGTGGAAAGAGTGTTTTTAGGGTCTGGGTTATTTTTGGGGTACGGGTGCTTTTGTGTTTACTTGTGAGCAGAGGCGTTTCCTAACTCAAAGACATTAGCAAAATGTTTGTCACTGAGACAACAGTAGTGTCTCTGAAGTCCTAAATGTTGACTGTAGTATCTAAAGTGATGGATGCTGTATTTCCAGTGGGAAGCATCCTGCAGAACAGAAAGCTCCCAGCTGTTTTAGCATGTCCTCACAGTAACGTTTTGTTTCTTGACTCACAGGTGGACTCAACCCAGATTTGAAAGCTGCCTACAAATCTTTCGTGAAGTCATGTGAGAAAGGTGGGAAGAAGTCAGCAAATGCATGTCACAGCGCTGGGATGCTGGCCCAGGACGGGAGAGCCAACAACGATCAACCCGACCCTGTTGCCGCTAGAGACTATTACACAAAAGCCTGTGATGGCAGTTTTGCTCCCAGCTGCTTCAACCTCAGTGTGATATACCTGCAGGGAGCACCTGGGGTCCCCAAGGACATGAGCCATGCCTTGAAGTACTCGCTGAAAGGCTGTGAGCTGGGGCACGTATGGGCTTGTGCCAATGCCAGTCGCATGTACAAACTGGGAGATGGCGTTGAGAAGAATGATGCTAAGGCAGAGGATCTGAAAAACAGGGCAAAACAGTTGCATAAAGAACAGAAGGAAGCTGCAAGTTCTCTAACATTTGGGGAGTAAAACTGGCAGTTGCAGATATTAAGACCGTGGTTTTTAATTGGCAAGTGAACTTGTTATTTAAATTGTGAGCATACAGTTTTGATTTAAATAAATATCCTGTATTTGGATATGCAAATAAAATTATATTTTTGTGGATACAACAAATGACTAGTTCTGCTGTGCATTTCTATGTTTTTGAACACACAAGTTCGTAAGTGTTTTGCTTAGATCCTTCCCTTCTTTTTAAAGAAGCCAGAAACTTCTGGTCTTTTGGGAGTTTGTCCCCTTGGATCTCTTTTGTGTCCAGCACTTCAGTATCAAGTGCTCAGACCAGATCTAACGCACAAAAATCACAATTGCAGGTAATCCCAGTTTGGGCAATCAGAACTGTGGCATCTCTTTCACAAGCATTTGCACACTTGGGTGAGCTGCTCTAGGGCATGGATATTCATCTGTAATTCCGTAGGTCTAGCCTATGCCTGGCTCCCTTACTTCCTCCAGCTGCCAACTGGTTTGTGACTGTGTATCTGCCTGTCAAATGCGCCTGAGTTCTTTAGGCTGCTCTCCCAGCACATGTGATTGCCCCTTATTTGATCACACACAAATTGTTCTAATACAGATGTAGGGAACAAGGTGCTAACTCATCAGATCTTGGACTCAAATCCATAACCTATATATATACAAACTGTAGCTAAACATACAGCTTCTGAAAAAGCTGTTTAAATAAGCAGGGCAGTGTGTGTAAATGTATGCATGCACTGACAGGATCCTTTATAATTTTGGTGTGTGTAAATATATGTGAAGTTTGTGGTGTGTATGTTTTGCTGTAAATTTGCTACTCAGAACACGAATCCTCTGGTCTGGACTAAATAAAGATACAAACTTCACTACTGAAATAAGTGGGATTAAAAGCAACATTAATTCGGCTGTAGCCACAATTGAAAGAGTTGTTGGAATCTCGCTGCATGTATTAATTGAAGCAGTTCTTCCAATTTAGTGTTTACTTGGGAAGGATGTTTGCTGCTGGAATAGAAACCCCAGCAGCACAGCACAGTGGCAACACAGGCATCCTGTAACAACAGATGGCAGTGTATGAAAACATTACTGCACACTGGTGTGGCTCTGGTATTCAGAAGCCTGGAAAAACAGAGCAGTGGCAAGAGTCAGAGTAATTTTTCTGTTAACAGTTATTATTTTTTCGCAGTTCAAAAAGGTAAAGCTCTTAGAGGAACACACTTTGCCTGATTTTTTTTTGCTAGGTACTATTCTGGGTATTTGTTTCACTTAGGAAAGGTAAGTAAATGCTACCTCTGTGGAGTGTAACACTAGTAATAAAACAGTTTGGAATCCATGTGTTCAGAAGGAGGCAGTTACAGGTGGGTCAAGGCTCTGGAGAACTGAGCGATATTTTAGGCCCTGTAATGCTCACTGCCACAGAGTGCCTTGTTCAGATCCTCAGCCCAAGTAGCAGACCAGTTTTCTTCCAGCAGTACTAATGACTGTCAGTTATCCTCCCAGGAACTTCCAATCAACACAGCAAACAGGCACCAGAGAACATCCTCAGGAAAGTGACACACACTGCGGATAACTAAAGCCACATATAAAATGCATATTGTGGGGAGGTTTTTTTCATAGCACTTGAGAACTCACAGACTTGCAGAGCTTAAATACTATAAAACAAAGCATTTTCATAAAAGCTGTCAAGTGTGTAAGATAAGTTCATGAAGTGTCATCCAATTTTGTACCACTGATTGAAAAGGCAAACCCAGATTAAGGAAGGCTCTTGTGTTTTCAGGCTGTCTCTGAACAGGTTTGCTGCCTGTTCTGGGCACACCTGTACCTATTTTCCACAGATATTGATGATGCTGTAACAGGTGCATTGGATAGCTCTCTCCTATATGACTCATTTCCCTCCAAAGTGACAAAGCATCCAAAAAAAAAGGTCAGCCAGTCTCATTGCCGTGTATTACAAATTATATGTGGTTAATGCAGTCTATTAACCACAGAGTACAGACAGTGAGGCAGCAGAGTATAGACTCTATGAATTCTATTCTCAACCTCAAGATTCTCTTCAGGAGACAAAATCGGTTAAGAGGTGAAAATTGTTCTGCAAATCTTGGCTTATAACCATCTTGCTCTGGTATTATGGGGGTATTACCAAAAGGCCCATATCTTCCTGCTCTCTCTTTTTACCTGATGTTACAAAGGCTAAATTTTATGTTCTCCTGGAAAGAAAACTTTCTTCAAAGCCTCTGAGGCCACAAAGAAAGAGTGATAGATACGTGATCATAGTAGAATTCTTGGAAATATGGAAGAAGCTGTTGATCTCTTCCAGATCAGTGGGTTTTCTAAGAAATAAAGGAGTTTATGTCAGCTTCACAGCTCCTAAACCACTGTCTGCTTTCCCTTTCATTTTTTTGTATTGATCTAAACTTACAGCCAGCCTCCATTAATAAAAGCAGCAATATACTTCAGAAGGAACCAGCCCTAATTAATTAAATAGACATGTGAATACATGGCTGTAAATGATGAAAGCATTCTCTGCAGGATGCTTCCTGCAGCTGTGAAAAGATCAGCAGTGGAGGGCTGGTTTTGTACCAGATTAAACACTGGCACCACATCATGTGTCATTAAGTGTCATTTGGATTAATTCTGGACAAAAGATGCTGTTGGGGAAAGAAGCCACATGATGTTGTAGAAATAGAGACTTGTGCTGGTGGTTCTGTTTCTGTGCTATATTGTAATAAAAGCAGTTTTGCAGCTTGCTGACCTTTTGTTCAGCCATCAGTAACAACTACTCTCCGCAATGTATGTGTGAAGAGAGTTCCTGTGGCTGTACACACCCACCCAGAGCGATGGTCTGGAGACTTTGTGTCATCGTCACACCAAGAAACAAAAATAGTAGTGTTCCTTGTTATAGCACAAACTTTTTGTTCAGTACAGAAAGAAATTCACTCTGTTGGCAATTTTTCACTTCATCATGTGAGAGAGAAGAACTCTCAAGCAGCTCTTCTTCTCCTTTGGTAGATGAAGAAGGAAGAATTCCTCCTTCCCTTATGCTTCCCAGCATCTCTTCCACTAAACCTCAGAGCAACACAGTTCTGCTCAGGGTTGGCTTTTTTGTGGGGGGTGAAGCAAGAAGAGAGAGGAAGGAAAAGGAATCATGGTACAGCAAGAAACAGATTAGAAAATAAGCAATAAATCCAGTTGTATCATTACTTCAGTAATCTGTGCTGGGGTGACACCCAGGGGTTCAGTTCAGATCCTGACATTAGGCCATTTGGGTGCACCTGTAATTACACCACTGATCCAGAGATCCACAGTCTGAGATTCAGGATTGTCCAAAGTCCTTAGCACATATTTCACTACCCTGCTCTAATTTTCCAGACACTGTATCAACAATACGGCCCAGAATCCACACAAAACAGATTTGCCCAAGCATCTTGAGACTACAAGGATCAATTCTGTGCCAAATTTTTGATGTCTGATGTCATTTGACAGATCTGTAGCCTCCCAGTGCTTTCATTTTTCAGTACCACACTTGAAGCAAGCACAATAACCAGTAATTACACTAATTTTAGACTGTATAACATATTTCTGATTTGTTGTTATTGCCTTCTACTCTTAACATTAGTTACAAATTGCCATTTCTGTATTTGTTCCAAATGTGTTCTATACTTCTTACAGACACACTTTGGTTTTTGCAGTCTTGTTTGTAATACCATAATATGGTTTTGTAATATTTTAAAAAATATTTTTGTAATCCTTTTTTATCCTAATTGACTAGTCAGACATTTGTGTGCTATGGAATTACAAAATTTAGGCCACTTTGGAGTGGTGATTTCAGATGGAGATTTGTGAACAGCATAATTGCAATGCATTCATGTGCTCCAATTCACGAGTGTGGCAGGAGTTCTCTGTAAGTTCTCATTCTGTCTATGCAAAACTGAAGTACAGTGCTCTAAACAAACGCTGGAGAGTTTTTCTTAGCAACTGGTAAAAAAAAAGAAAGAAAGAAGATGAAAACCCCGCGTGTTTATACAGCAGTTGTCACCCACAGCATTCTAGTGCACTTCACCACGTCCTTTCCAGCTCACAGAGAGCCATTCCATACAGAGCTGGGGCAAGAAAGCCATCAAAGAAAAATGTTAATTGTTTGGCTGTGATGTGATTTCATAACTTGAAGATGAGGCTAACCTGAATTTATGTTAGACGTTTCTTATTCTGACAGTCCTGTTTTGACACATAATGGCCTGGTGTGAACATTTCATTTTCTCTCCAAAAACACTGAAAAGAAGCGGGCTGGTTTCCCTTCAGCTCTCCGGCCACTGGAAGCACGCCATGTTCCTATAGAGCTTCCTGCCCGGGAAACTCTTGTTGCTTTGCAACAACCTTTTCTGCAAACTCCTGAGAAGGAAACCTGGATTATGTCTATAGCTCAGGAAAGGAGGACAAGGCACTGAACAGCTACTGACTCATTGCAGGTCACACGCTGTCAGTAGGGGCCCCAACTGATTATTCTCCAAATGATATTTAGCAAGGCAAGGACTTGTCAATCCTTTACAAGCCAAGAAACACTAAAATGGGAAACTGGCCTTTGAATGTTATTCTGATAATATTTATGGAGTATTATTCCAGACAGATGTGATAGCCACCTCAGCACAAGTGTTATCAATAATGGCTGAAGAGAAAATAAGAAGCTGTGACACTGTCGACACTGCAAGCAGCCCTTCTGAGAAGTTATTTTCTGTGCCTTTTTAAGCGAAATGTTTTCTCCACAGCATTTTTTTACTTATTTGTTCTGCAGCTGACACAAAGGCAATATAAAGTATCTTACTTGTCAGGGAGGCTGAGATAGAGTGACATCAGCTGTCACAGGGACGCAAACTTGCCTCAGACTGGCAGTTCGCATTCTGTGGTATTCATGAACAGAGAGTGGCCCTCAGAGAGATTATATATAATTTGACTTTAAAAGCTTTAGATATTTTTGAAATCCTGAGCTTATTCTAAATTAGTTTCTGCTGGGTTTTGTGGGTTTTATATGTTCTTCAGAACTCAGGGGTTGATACCAGAAGATGCCAGGCACTGACATGGTTACAAAAGCCACAGAATATGTGAACAAATTCAATACAAGTGAAGGTTTCTGGAGGAACAGCACAAAGGTTTTGTTACAGCAAACAGTAAAAACTTCCCACACCCTTTAACGCTTAACCAAAATATCTCTGCAGTGCACATGGCTTGATAATTTCTGTTTTCTCTGTACTGCAGCATGAAATGCCTGAGTGTGATGTTTGCTGACTGTTCTGTTCAATGCTCCCACAGCAGGGTATGGACATTTCCAGATCACACTATCACACCGTAGTGACAGTGCTGATCCACTGATGGTTTAAACTGCAACACAAATTAACAGCTAGTTAATATAGTTCCATAAATGACAGGAGCGAGGTGATCTCTAGTGACTGGTTCTAATTCTCTATGAACTTTTTTTCCTGATCTAATGCCATCCTGATATGTGTGTTAAACTAAAGGCTATGGTCAGAGAGTATTTTCTTATGCAGTACCTGTACCCTTTAAGTAAGAATTTAAAGCTTTCAGTACTTTCAAATTAAGGATGATTTTGCTTTAGATATTGTACAGTTACAAGTTGCAACTTAAGGCCATATTTATACAGCAGAGCCCTGGAAATATTATATATATACACTATTTACCCCATTATAATCTTTGGGGAACAGTTTCAAGAAAGGGTTTTGTTCTATGATTTGAAGAAATAAGTAACCTCCACTTGATTTCAGTGGCTGTTTTCCCCCTGCATTTTTCAGTACTGACCCAGAATATTTACTGTCATCCCACGGGCAGATACATTACCACAATCAATGAGAGCTTTGAGCCAAACTGGAAAAGTTTTATATCTTGGAAGCGCCAGTCGAAATGTTGCCCTCTGGAGAGCCAAAGGCAAGGTGCTTTGCCAGGATGCAGTTCCAGCATCATGCACACATCCTGGGAAAATGGCATCCAGAGGCAAGCCAGGACACCTGGTGCTCAGGAGCCTGCTGCTTCCATTGCTGGAGGGCTGCAAGTCCGGGCTGCTCACACCTCGCTTTGTGCTCTTGAAAGGCATTAATGCTGCTGGCGACGTACAGAGTGACAGAAAGTAAGTTGGTAACATCTTTTGATGTGTAAGTATGAAAGAACAAAGCTTTTTGATTCAGCTCCTGTTTGCTAGGCTGGCCCAGAGATATTGTGAGGCTGGGAAGCAGATACACCCTTGAAAACGAATTACTTTGAAGCTTAATGCTTTAAAATTTTCTTCCAGAAAGGTCCTTGTGCAATCTGGGATATGGGCTATTTCTCTGCTTTTGTCCCGCCTCTGCAAATGGATCAGATGAATGTGTAGAGGGGAATTGATCGAGTACTGTCTGTGCTCGAAGGCTTGAACTAATAAGTGACAAAAATAAACGCTGTTTCATGTTAGAACCTGCTATGTGCAATCCTGCTCAGCCCATGAATACAGCTAAAACCGAAGGGACTCTGCACACTTCCTACAGCACATCAAGCATCAGCTTCCCCCACCTGGGACCTTTGTGATTGCTTTAGGGGGCTTGCTGGAGTGTAACTCAGCTTGGCCCAATCACTCCAAGAAGATAGTTCATAGCAGAGCTGGTGAAGAAAAACAGGATCTTTTAAAATAGGGTCTGAAAAGAAGGGGGGCTTCACAACAGAAATGATCAGGAATAAATTGCATAGGAGAGGAACTATTTCTAGCTAGAACCTACTTGTCCTTATACAAAATGAGATCATATGATTAATTAATTCAAAGCAAATTCTATTTTTTCTCATTGCTCAGGCAGTAAACCAAAAGGAAAAGTAATTTAATTTGGCCATTGAAGCATCTCTTGTTGCCAGGAAAGGGTCATACCAAACTGCTTTTTTCCCTGATGTCTCCAGAGTGCAGCCAGAGGTACAGTTATACTGTGTGCAACAGGGAGCCTGGGAGGACTCCTTAGGGATGCTGGACTCCCTTGTTTAGCTGTGGAGATAAACAGATGATCATTTTTTCCAGCTATGCGTTTTCCTAAAGGAAATCATCTCAATCCTAATTTAATGAAGGAACCAGATCCAGATCATGGCATATTCAGATCAGGTATTTTCTGGGATAGAATCCCAAATCAGATCAAATTAGCCCTCAGATATCTGCAAGGTGTCTGGACAACCTGAAACAGAAATCTTTCACAATCCACAATCTCCCCCGGTAATTAACCCTGCAAGTCGTATGGAGTGAAACTCCCAGCAGGAATATGACTCTATGGCACCAACACATGGGTGTTGATGGGCATTTATTAAATAAAGGCCAGGCTTAAACCCTCTGTGGGGCAGAGGAGGCAAGGGCTGGGACAGAAACATAGCCTTTTCTCATGGACTTCTTCACTTCCCATCTGTAGCCAGGGCTGAACCAGTGGGTAGGTGGTAGGTGCACACACACACACACACACACACAGGTCTGAGCTTTGGAAACTGAGGAACTTTTTGAGCTCAGACCCAGCTGTGCATTTGCTTGATGGGATTGCAAGAGCTGTTTGAAGCTTTTTGAGAACACATTAAAGGCTGAAGAGTACCCCAGCACTTTGGATTTCAGGCAGTCTGAGTGCTCTGAATGGATAAAAGATTAGAACTAGACATCTATATTAAAAAAGAAACTACCCTAACCCCACAATAAAACCCAAATGTTCTCAGGATCGGACAAGCCTTTTGTGCTCTGTCCTCTCTACAGGCTGCTCAGCTGTGCTTTTCTTATTTTCCTGTGGGAGAACTGTTCCCTTGGCTACCAGTGCTGGCCTCTAATAGTTGGCATTTGGGCACAGGATGAAAACATTTCTCTGTTTTTCTTTCATTCCTGCAAGGGCAGCAGAAACACAACTGGACAGGTTTCTGGTAAGCAACAGCTCCAGGTGATACCACTGAACTGAGTTAGGTGATTTTGCCCTCCTGCACCCTCCCCTTCCAGATGCTGTTCCAGATGATCTCTGTAGTCTTGCTGGCCACTGCCTTGTCAGAGAAGTGCTAGCAGGAGGTGGGGTTTGGGGCTTGTTTCTCTGCCCTCCTGCACAGGAGACAGCCAGGCCACCTTCAGCTGCTCCAGCCACAGGTATTTCCTTTTAGCCATATGCAGCAGCAGTGCCTCATGAGGCACAACATGCTCAGCCAGCCTCATGCTAACAGGAGGGCAGGTCACTGCAGACACAGCTAATGCCTGGGAGCTGTATAGCAGTGTCCCTTAATCTTTCTGGCTTTCTATATTAAGGACATTGTTGCTTTTGCATTAGAGGAATTAGAATTGTCTTGTCTCCTCTCAAGACCTCAAGGTCCTGCCTTCAGTTGCTATTATGTGCTCCATGAAACTCTGTTTCATTAAAGCCTCCACACAGCGACCTTTGCACAATAACCTGCTCTGTGTAGTCCCTCCATAGTCTGGGGCTGCTCTCATTTAAATTACGCTTCTGTGAAGGGAATCAAATACATCTTTTTCTCTACTTAAATGCCTGGAGCAAACTAATGTTCTTCTGCAGTCATGAAATGTAACAAAGGGACCATAATTGCAAGGGAAGGTGAGGCTTGCAATTTCTGTGGAAACTGGAGACCAGTGTGATGAAGGGGGCAGAAGAGGGGAGCAAAAACACAGGTCCATCAGATGGACAGAAATGATTGTATCTCAGACAAAAGTTGAGAAGATGAGGCAATAAATGTGCGTGGATGAAGAGTTGTACACTAGGTAGCTGGGAACCTGGTAAGGACTTGAGGTGACTTATAACACTATAGTAATAAGGACACCATTAATTTGTATTGGGAGAAAAAGAGGAGAAGTCACAAATACAGAAAGGCCCTCCTGCTTTTATTATTTTTCCCCCATGTTTTCTGTGGTGGCCATACCAGACACAGATATGACCAGATCTGAGAATTCAGGGATGTGCCTGGTGCACAGGCTGAATAATCCCATCTTTGTAAGCAGAACTGCTGGCTTTGCCCAGCAGAAAGGCTCAGAGGACAGAGAAGGCAGCTTTGGAGGAGGGACACGGGAAGCATTAGTGCAGGAGCTGCACTCAGGGTTTAGTTGTTGTACAGGAATTTGCAATGTTCCTGCCTAGCTCAGGAACAGAGACAAGGTGATCAGCGGGTTGGTTTGCTGAGCCTGTGTGACCTGAATTGAAACTGAGCCGTAAGGGGCCTTGCAGTTCTATAGTCTGTTTCTCTGTCTCAGGACAGAATTATCTGTGTTGATTACACCTGAGAGCTATCTGCTTAACCTCTACCAGAGGATTCAGTCACTGCACACAGTTTTTTCCTGTGTTTACTAAACTTTTCAGCAGAGAACTCATGACTTCCTCAACCACCACAAATACAATGTAGGAGAAGAACAATATACAAGCAAACAAGAACAACCCAGCAGCACAGAAGCTGTCTAAACAGTCTAGGGCCTCCTTAGGCCCTCAAGTACTTATTTAATTCAAGTTGACTGCAGTTGGGTACTGTTTACAACCAGGTGAAGAACGAGAGTCCTTTCAGCACTCTGGGAGGTACAAACAAGATATGATTCTTCAGGATCAGAAAAGATAACTAGCAAAGGGTCAGTGTAAAAAGGCAGTTCATTGCAATGAGAGAGAGGCAGAATAAATGAGAGCAGCTTCTTGTACTAGTGATAAGGATCATCCCAGATTGAACTTTCAACTGTGCCAGTATAACTGCTCTTCAGGTTTTATTGTTAGTGCTGTCATTGCAGGAATATGCTAGAAATGAACTGTTTTATTTACTGATAAGAAAAGAGATTTACCTGCCATGAGATATGCTGCTATTTTCACGTCAGTTCTAAGATTGTATCAGAAGTCCTAGCCAGCTGAATAGTACCTGGAATTAGAGGAAAGGCAAATAGTGGAAACCTGCTGCTCCCAGCTTCTGTCCTAGTAGAGGTGCTATAATGCGCACTAAATCCTGATTTTATTAAAAATACTTTTACTGAAAAGTGAAAGCTCTCCAATGGCTGTGGTCCAGCTCCCCAGAAAAGAGGATCCAAGGCAGCCTGGCCATTGCTGGCACAGACAGCCCTGCTCTGTCACCTCCCTAGGAAGCAAAGCTAAAAAGCCAAAATTGTTGATCTGAATAAGCAGCCTGACGTGGTTTTCCAGTCCTAATCTGGTAAATGTGCCTCTGAAGGTTTGTTTGATGAGATGCAATATAGAAAGAAATATTGTCCTTTGCAAAGATTGATCCATAGATCATTATTTCAGACAAGGGAAATCAGAGGAAACCCAGTGAAGACCGTGTGAAAACAGAACTCACCCAGCCCAGTAAAAAGGCTCCTGGTGTGACCCAAGGACTCAGCTCATTTTCCTTCAAGCACGTCATTCAGCAGAAGGCCTCAAACCACTTTCACTGAACAATTCTCTTAGATCCCCATGGAATAAAACACCAGATCCCATTTGCACACTCTGCCATTTCCTTTTTGCATTAAAACTCTGAGCTGCCCTTATCAGGTCAGGGCTGCCTTATCACCTTCCCCAGAAAGGCTTCAGTAGTATACATAACAGAATTAATATTCACTGCATCACTCAAGTCTTGGAGTTCACAATTTAAAATTCCAAGTGCTTGCTTGGTAGCTCCAGCAAACACTAGGAAGGATTGCCAGGATCTCTGTAGCTCTCAACCCCCTTGGCATGGGCCTCCCAAGTACAGCAGTGCTTTTAGGGAGCATTTCTGACCACGGGCTGATCCCTGTGGCTGTAACAGGCCAATAGCCCCAGTAGGAACACCAGAGGTAACAGACCACTGTTCCCATTTAGTTTATGATTTATTGGCACCAGAAACAAATGCAGCCTAACAAAAAGCAAAGCTTCAGAAACACATTTTAGCACTGACTCAAAAGAGAAGTCAATATGTTCATATATGTTAGAGGGAGCAATCTCCATTAAAAAGCAAAGGGATGAGACAACTATGTTCTTCATACTTGCTAGGATCCCACGGTTTTTTAGCATGTTTTAGTCTCTGCCTTAAGCCTGTCTGTCAAAAACTGATGGGTTCATACAAGAGATCAGTTCAATCCACCTGCTTTTACTGACTCCTGGAAACTCACAGCCAATTACCAGGCCCTGCTGGGAAGCCACTTTTCCCAAAAGTATGTGGAGGTCTGCAAAGACAAGAAAGGTTTAGAAAGGTTTTTGCCTGTGAATGGTTCAGAGTAACCAGAAGATGCAGCAAGGTTCAATTTGCCCATACTGACAGAGTACACTTTGCATTTGCTCGCTTAAGAAAACAAAATTGCATTGAGGGGGTTGTTTTTCCTCTGCTTGCTAGGGGATTGAACAGGGCCCATTTGGGTCAAATGAATAATTTTAAGTGCAGCGCTTTGTGCAGGTGTCTTTGTTAAAATAAAATAATAATTTTTAAAGAATCAAAAGAAACAGCCTGAGTCACTAGCAGTCTCTCTCTCTCGTAATCACTTGTGGTTTAATTTACTGAAATGAAAATTTATTGGGATGCCACTTCAAGTAATTTCACTGTTTTCCTTCAGGAAGCCAAAAGTACAAAGAATTAAGCTGGTCAGAGCAAAAATTCTGTCAAAGGAGGCAGCAGACATGACAGGAGTCACACACTACCCTGGCTCTGCTAGGCCAGGGAGTGCACATTTGCATAGCTGCAGTCTGCCCCAAACAGCTGCTCATCATAGAGTGGCAAAATCCACTAAAAGAAATTAACTGCAACATTTGCTGCAACAGCTACACGAGAAAATGGTACATTTTGTTACTGAAAACAAGGAACTTTCCAAGTGGCTCTGGTCACACGTTGCATTATGAACATTAAACGTCTGCAGCAGCAGGAGTACCAGACAGTAGGTGGAGTGAGGAACATGAACTGAGAAAAAGCACTTACCTAATATGGGCAGCAAAACCACCAGCAGAGACTCACTGCCAAGTTCATAACAAGCTGGAAGCCACAACTCTACAAAGGTGTCAGCACAACCACTGCTTCTCACAGCACATGGTCTATGAAGCATCTATGGCAGCCTTGAAAAGAAAAGTAGAAAAGTGTTAACTAAGGAACACAAGGAAGCTTTGAAGAAGTCAGCTCTACCTATGATGTCAAAGTATTACTTGTACATTTGCTGGTATCTCAGAGAAAAGACTTTGGGGAGGAAAATCTTCTGTACTCAGGAGGCTGCTGCAATGAACCTGGAATACAAACACGAATTGATGTTCAAAGCAGAGGGCAGGGTCCTCGGCACCACTTTCAGCTTTGGAAATTCTAAGTTAGCTTATAGCTTGTGGTACTTCGGAAGAAAATCCTGAAAAACTTGTTAAAACCAGGCATAACTAACTCAAATGTCTGTACTTTGTTTTCTTTAGTGTGTCTTTAGCTCTGGTTCTGATAAACCACTGAAATGTTTAAGCCTGTGCTTTGACATTACACACAGGCTCACCCCTACACGGGTGTGCCGACAAAGCATCTGCAGAGCCGCGAGCTGGGCACTGCCTTGTTGTGCAAAGCCAGGACTCACCGAGTTTCTCCAGCCTCCTGTCCCGGCCTTTCTGTGCCACAAGCTTGGTTCCAAGTGCTATTCACAAGCTAAGCCACAAAACGCTGCAGCACCGCCCTTCACACAAGGAGGAGACAAACTGATGTGGAGACATTCATAGCTCAGCTTGCAGAGCAGCCATCCCAAAGGATATAAACACATTTTTCATTATATACTCTGTACATAAAAACATTGCATCTAATTGAACATGGTCTATCTAAAATAAATGTTTTCTCCCTCTCTGCAAATTCAGTGGAAGTCAGAGTAAACCCATCTGTTTTAATTCCCGAGACTAACATTGCTTCCTCTCTTTCATTAACATGAGTTTATCCTGCTCTCCCTTGCACGGAAAATGCAGCAACCCTGAAGCTTGATTAGCAGTAATCACAAAACATCCACACCTGCATGTAGACAGTGGGAGGCTTTTCAATTGGAAATGGATTTGGAGAACATAATGTCTCTGTTTTGAAAGGACAAATGCATCTTTCAAGGAATACAAGCAATAAAAACCATTTATGTATTGTGTTTCTTCAAGGATGGTAATGCTATCATAGAATCAAGTGCCTCAATTGTTGAAGAGATTAATTTCTGCTCTTTGGAAATAAATATACTCAATGTTACTAAAAGAAGTCCTGGAGAGTTTTTCGTAAGCTGGATGATAGAACAGCCAGTGCTCATCATCTGTCCACAACAAGGTGTCCTTTTTCTTGTCCATTTTAGGTTCAGGAGACAGGTGCAAGGACTGTGGTGTGGGGACCTGCAGTGACGCAAAAGCAGCCCAGAGAGCACTGCAGCAGGGCAGGGCATGGAGGAGCAGGGTGATTACTGCTGGAGAAAGCAGCCTGGCAGGGAAGCAGTGCCTAACTAAGATAAGTGACTTTAATTCATTCTGTTTCCAACTCTCTACTATCTTTAATGCCTGTTGAAATAAAACATTTGGGAGAAAAGTCCTCCTTGATAGTGTAACTTTCTCATCTTTTGGTTAAATTCTAAGGATGTTTCTGTTCCTTGTTTGTCAGGTTCCCAGGAAAGAGGGAGGAAGGCAAGATTTACTATTCCCATAACACCTAAATATAAACTGTAATCAGATTTATAAACAACATCTACAGGCCTCTTTAATAAGCTATAAAAAGCTTAGGAAAGTACATCTGTGCACTTCTGTTTCCTTGTCATAGTCTTTCACTTCTGCTTCTATTTCCCTAAATAGAAAGATAATAGTATTAACCTATTCTCTGGGGCTTTTGTGAAGATTCACAATTAATATTTATGCAGTAAAATGGAATAAATGCTGTACAAGTGCTGAGCATCATTATTGTTCTCTCTCTCTTCATTAGCACATCATGTGCATTCCAAGTAGAACAGATAAACACAGAAATTAGCTGTCCTCAAAGTCAGGCAAGTGAGAAAGGTAACATGACTGCTAGAGGGCCATTAATTAAAAATGTTTGCTGTGTGTGACATCTGTGGCAAACAAAACAATCCCCTGAGATTCAAAGAATTAAATATATTTCTTTATTCATTTGAGCAAGTTCTGTTTGCAGCAAAGAAGTTCTGGGAATATTTTCAAATTAAATATGCTGCATGTACTCCCACAGCAGCTGTGTCTTAAACAGGAATCCATCTGAAGCAGCAAGTAGGTTTTGCATTCTAAAACCTGGAAACCTCCCTCAATGCTTCTTTCCAGATCTCATTTATTACCTGTGCTTATTACTATATGTGTGTTTTCCAAAGCACAACTCACGAGGAACTGGCTCCTCCTTTGCAACTACTACAGCAGCCAATCCCCATATCCACAGGTTTTTGACGCAGGAATTTGGATTAGTTCCAACACTATCAGGACTTCTCATTTGTCCATCTCAGTGTGTTTCCATGTGGTCCATCTCCAAGCACAGCTGGTGTTTGTGTTGCCACACCTGTCCAGAGCACCTTGGTGTTTCCCCTCAGAACAGTTTGCCTTCACTTAGAAACTTTCCATGATGTGGCACGATTTTCTAGCCGAGGCTGCATGAGCAGTGCACAAGTACTTCAGTTGTAATAATATTACAGAAGTAGCCTTTTTATACTACATCACAGTCTGACACAGAAAATTGCTGCACTTCTCTTCAAAATGTTGCAGGGCCAAAATCACAGACACCGTCTGAATGATGTATCAGTGCCCAGCTGGGTTTGGCAGCAAAGGTGCAAAAGGAAAATGAGAATTTGCAGAGGTTGTTGCAATTGAAATCCTTAGTTTGGGATTGTTTTTCCTTAGTTTTGGAAGGCATGCATCAGACTAAAACTGAGTTGTGAAACCCAGTTTGCTTTTCTTTTCCAGAAATAAGAACTTGATAATAATGTTCTGCTGGACATGGCCTTCATTCAAGGGGAGGTGACTTTATTCCTGCTTATGCAGATGGGAGTTGAAGTGCCCTTTCATGGAAATCCCACACCCATTTAAGACTGAGTTTACTCAAGAGACTAATCCCCCCATAACTGCTGGCTGGAGTGGCTCTTCCTGCCGCTCTAGATCCCTCTACATCACAACAGCCTCCTGTCTCACTCTTCCAACCTCCAGCTAAAGCTGCTTCCTCCCACAGTGACTCTGGTGGATGACTTGGAAAATGGCAATTCTTGTCTCTGAAGGACGCTAAAATGTACCAGTTCTCTGGTGTTTTGTTGGTCAACAAAAGGAGCATTTTCCTAACAAACCGATTAAAAGTGTGCAGCCAGGGAAGGAATAAACATTAAGGAAGAAAAACAACTTCTCACGGCACCTGGAATTTATAGATTTGGCCTTGCACAGTTGGCCAGACTGAGGCCCTGTTTGACTAAGCTAGAGTATTTTACTTGCCACTGTAGTAAAGCCTGAAACTCCTCCTTCAGCCTACAGTTCTGAGTATTTCAAGGTCTCAGTGAAGAGCTCATCCTGCATAAAACATTTGCCCTTTGGACATGCCAGGTTGGGACATCTCAGTGCTAAGGAAGGATGTGTCATTGAAAGAATTCTTGAAATATAATGTGCCTGTACATGCACACACTGACTCTCCAGGACGGCTTTAAATAATAGGCAGATTTACATTAGATATTAGGAATAAATTCTTCCCTGTAAGGGTGGTGAGGCCCTGGCACAGGTTGCCCAGAGAAGCTGTGGCTGCCCCATCCCTGGAAGTGTGCAAGGCTGGGCAGGACAGGCCTTGGAGCAACCTGGTCCAGTGGAAGGTGTCCCTGCCCATGGCAGGGGGTGGAATGAAATCATCCTTAAGGTCCTTTCCAACCCAAAGAATCTGTGATCCTATGATATGATTCCTTTCTCTGGTTTATATCCTGTCCTACATGGAAAATGTACCTTCTTCCCCCACAGTGAAGAAGAGAAGGTTGAGAAGGGCTGAGAACAGCCAAGGTGCCTTCCCAGGCCTGCTCTTGCTTGAGTCCCTTGGGGCAGTGCTGCACTCCCTGTTTCAAACCGACAGCCCCTCTGCTCCCTCCTGCAGGCAATTGTCCTGTTACACAACATCAGGATTTCGGATTACGATGGAATTGCATCATCTGAGAGGAAGAGATGCTGGCCTGCAGAGCTGAGGTGGCCATGCCTTTCGGAGCAGCAAGGTTTTGCAGAGATAACCTGCCCCATCAGCTCAGATTTCATCACAGTGTGATTACCCTTGTTCACGATGCTGCCTCTTTGAGATTAGGCTTTATGCTAAACCCATGACCCATTTTCATCCTGGACTTCAGAAAATAATTTGCTGGCTTCAAATCTTGAATTATTCAAGCCAAAGTGATAGTTTCAGTAAAGGTCCATAAACTATACAATGGATGCTGATCCCCCCCCACCTCATTCAAACCCAGTCTCTGACATAAGGAATCTGGCTCACATTGTGCTTCAAGTCAGAATTCAGCCTTCAGAAAAGACAAACTCAATGCATTTTAAATGCAAGAGTCAAATCTGTCTGGGAAGCAAGCCCACATCAGCTACCAATCTTTTATTCTGTGATATTACTTGTCTGTGTGCTCCAAAATCCAAGCCAGATGTCTTTACTCAAAGATTTTCTCTCTAGGAATATCTGGCTACCTGATGGAATCTAATTAACCCTGACACAGACAGATATGTAATGAGTATTGAACCATTCCTTGTTCTCAGCATTTGCTCTTCAGGAATATCCTAAAGGAAAAGAAGGAAGGATTCATGGTGAATGCTGTCCACTAATTTGCTTGATCTTTTCCTTTCAAGAGAAATAACTGCCAATGAGAAGCAGTGAAAACTGCAAATGGTGTATAAGAATAAGTGTAATATGCAGCTATAAATTAAAATGTCCATTTGCCGTGGATAAGAGCTACTAAAAGAAACTCAGTGAAGGAGGACAGCTTTGCTCTCATCAAAATCAGAGCAGAATCTCCCTGTCAGAAAACCAAATACTCCTTGTTCAAGCGAATCATTACATTGCTTTTTACACACTCTTTGCATTTCCTAACCACTCCTTAAAGCATCCTAAACTCGTGACATGTTCAAACCATTTCCAGATAAGAAGAGAGACACTTCACATGAAAAGGTAATAAAGCAAGTTTGTCTTTACTTTTCATGTTCCAAGTAAATTAACGGGTTCTCTTATTTGTTGGGGTTTTTTTCCTTTAGCATGTTTCACAAATGAATAAATAGTTTAGTGCACTTCTTCCATTCAGACTAGTTTAATCAATGCAATGTCTGAATCAACTCCTTATCAATAGATTTTCATGAAAGATGAGCAGATGTTGCACTTAGGGACATGGTTTAGGGGTGGACTTGGCAGTGCTGGGTGAGTGGTTGGATTTGACAACCCTAAAGGTCTTTTCCAACCTAAATGGTTCTGTAATTCTGTGCAGGGGTGCCATCCACAGCTCTGCTAGGATGTCACACCCTACTTATGACTAAATATTAAATGCCTCCACCCTGCTACTCTCAGTTAGAGATGCACCCACGTACCAGACTCACCTCCATCCTGGTACTCTGCAAATGTTAGGGGCTTTGCTGGAGAACTGTAGGAGCAAAGAGAGCATCCTGAGGCAAAGCTACCAGCAGCTTTCATGATGGGTAGTTTTGTATCCTTTCTTACTCGTCTCAGTACTGATGGATGTCTGCTTCTCTGTTTTCTGCTGAGGTAGGATCAATACAGTTTATTAATCAAAGTATGAGTTGATCTGCAATTGATGTTTTCCATAAACATTTGTGGGAACTGTGAGAGATGGACAAAACTCTTTAAAGATCTTTCTGCTTTTCACACAGTCTTGCCATTTGGGATCCCTCTCTCCTGCCTATAAATATCTGAAAGGCTGATCTCTACTCCAAGACAGCCACCTGGGTCCCTTCCAACAGTGAATAGCAGGAACACATGTTGCTGCAGGGTGGAATCTCTTTCCTGGGCCAGGAGGAATAGCCAAGTGCTGGTTGCTGTCTATTATTTCCACTGGCTACAGGAGAAGTGTAGCTGAAACCAGCTAATTTTTAGATCGTTAAAAAAAGGTAAGGCAAATGTACTCTTTGCAGCTGTATCTGTTTTGCTTTGCTTTTAAAAGAGCTGCTTGGTTTTACAAGACATAAGCAAGAATTCTTGCTTTCAGGAAAATTCCAGGAAGATTAAAGAAACTTCCTTCCCCCACTGGCACATTGTTATTCTTCCCTAGCCCTCGACTACTGTTTTGTTTAGGCTTCTTTCTAGCAGAGACCTGGCAGTGAGCATGCTGAGGTAGCTGCTGGATTGAACTAAACCTTTGAGTGAGTTCAGGATGGAAATTCAGCAATACTGAATTCAGCAGTCCTGATGTTTGAAATGAATACTGAACTATGCACAGGCATGCTGCCAAGAAGTTTACATTTGTCCTTGCCCTTCCTCAGTTACTAGTTTGAAAGAACATCTCCTGCTCCACCAGTCTACACTGCAGTATAAAACTCACGTTGGGCTGTTATTTCCCTTGACTGGCTTTTGCTTTTAACAAGAGAAACATATGCAGAACCCTACTCCTGTCCAGTGCTCTGCTCCTGTGACAATCCATAGCAATCCTTAACTAGAACTGCAGACGGCAAGGGGTCTCTTATCAATTAACACCATTGCTGCCAAATAGGAATGAAGGAGAAAAACCCTTTTAAAAATGACAGACTAATTGTAGCAGTAGTTGTTAACTGCAGTAGCCTTGCAGGACTCTCAGAGGAGTCCAGAATGGAAAGCCATGTGTTACAGTCCACACCTGATGCTTGGAGGGACATTGCTTTTCACACATATTTGCTGTGTTGTAACTATTTGGCTTGTACAGCAGGGTGTAGGTTGGGAGGAATGGATTGGGTGAGGGGTTATGGCTGATGTAAACTTAAAACTAGCTTAGTTCATATTTAATTATTTTAAAAATCTTGAACAGTGTATGATTCCACCTTATAGGAACACAGAAAGTGAGTGGTGCTAGAAGCCCATGGGCTGTGATGGGAAGGAGGGAGGACACGCTGCTTGAGTACCATGGCTGGTGCAAGCCTAATGTCAAAGAAAAGTGGTAAGACAAGGGGACCTGGAAGAGACTGGGAGCAGAAATGTATAATGAAGTTACCACATGGACAGGATGAAATAACTAAAAGTCACAGAAATCATGCTGAAGAAACTGGAATAGTGAACTTGGCTCCTAAGCTTCTTAATGTGTCCTTACCTATCCGAGTATCACTGATGCTCATTTGCATAAAAGGATGCTTTATTTTATAGCAGTAAATTATTTGTCAGCTGGCCTCTGCATCTGCTCCCTGGTAATTTAGATTAATGGCATTTATGGCTTTTCTTTAAAGAAATTGCTGTTTTCCAGCTTCCCCACGGTGCCAAAAGGAATATGTCTATTGTTCTTCATGCTAATACTATCATTTTAAAAAGTCTAAGTTGTTTTTTGATTCTCTTAAACTGGGAATATGAGTAGCAAAAGAATTAAATTTGCATTGCATAAAATGAAGATGAAAGCACTTTGGTGGAGTCTTGATATACACTTAGGAAGCATTTTTTAAATTCCCATATTCCCAAAATGTACATATACACATTGAGGATCAGTAGCTTGTTCAAAGGATAATTTATTATAATTTATACTGTTTGGCTACTGAAACGATATGCTTTCTTCTTCCAGTAAGATTCTGGATTATCTGAAAGGATCAGAGTCAGATGTTTGTTCCAGTGGAAGTAGTCATCCACTATCACAAGCCTTCTTGTGCCTCTGGATAAGAATTTTATGCCCACCATTTAAAAAAAAGATGGTCACATTTTGAGCATACTTGCAACAGCTCTGTCTTTCCCTTTGGATGCTGCTGAGCCAGTTCCATAGCAGGACTGCATGTGGTCTCTACATAATCTGGCAGATCCATTAAAATCCTGTTAATTAGAGCTGCTTTTATAAATTCAGGAATAAAGTAGCCTACTCCCTGTCTCACTCTGAAATACCAGATACAGTAGCTTATTCATTATTTGTGCTTCAAGTTTTTTATTTCATCCTGATGCTAAAGACTACAATGTTCATCAAAAATCCAAGCAAACATGGACAATTTAGGTGCCAAGAGCCAGTGGCCTGGTGTATTGATAGAGGCAACAGGAGAGCAGCTGTCTGTGGTGAGTGTGCATAAGGCAGAGCCCAGGCTGTACACTTGGACGCCTTCTCTTGTAATCCTCTGGCACATCAGAATGGGTCTTCCAGCTTTTTAATCAGTGGTAAAATAGAGAGACAATCCAATTTGTTAATTGTCTGGGAAGAAGAAAAAAACAACATTGCTACAATTTTGTTGAACAATTTGGTTTTCATTATCTCCATATCTGTATTGCTGATTAATTCACATTTCCAGCTGCCCTTCACATTCCCTGTAAATTTACTTCACTCTAATAATTTTGTATCTTTTAAAATTTGATTTTACTGAAGCAATTATTTTCTCTGCTAATTCTGACTGTTTCTAATTTGGAAGGCAAAGGGAGATATGGCTTAGCACGTCATTAGTATCCCTCAACCCTCTTCAGTTTTCATTTGGCCACTGGGGAATTCTTTAGTGGCTGAATGTCAGGTTTTAATGAAGTGTCTTTTTTGGAAAAACTGTTTTAGTTCAGTCCTTTGCGCTTCTGAGCCACATAAATAAAGCTGGAAAACTGAACTGCTATTTGAAAACTGGGTATTGGAAGACAAGATGTGTACAATGGCAGTTTTTGCATCACTTAAAAATCACATGGTGTTCAAACTTGCAGCATTGCACTATCCCAACCACAGCCATTGGGATTATATTCTGGAATTGTGCTGAGGGAGTTATGATACACTTTCCTTGATAATTGGTATACATAATTAGGTTACATTTCATTTAAAGAAAGCACCTAGCAAGAAAAATTCTGACTCCAATCACATTAATTCACACTAACCAAGATTTTTAATTACATCCAGGTATCTGGAGATGCAGCAAAGTGCTTAATTTACATGGTCTGATGGAGAAGTAAGATACAGTCAGTTTTATAAACCTCACTTCAACTTCCTTAAGGCTAGTTCACCTTTCTTTTCTCTTCTGCTCTCTCCTGGGCTCTCCCAGCCTGTGTTTCAGGCTGGCTGTGAGCCATACAGCACAGTCCTGAAGCTGAGCAAATGCAGATATCAGCACAGACTCAGGGCTTTGCTAACCCACTGTTTGGAGATGGTACTTTCCTAGCAAGCACAGAGTGAGATCATGTCTGCTCATAAAAAAGTGTAGGCAGACGGTTGGATTCAAGGTAACGTCAATTATTCCTCCAAATTGCCGGCACACGGAGCGAAGCAGAGACTAAAAGCAAATATGGCCTTAACGTGCTGTTATGAGTTGTGCTGCTCAGGGCTTGGCAAATTTTCCTATCCATAAAATCCCCAGGGAATCTACTTATTCTGCCTATCAGGCCCAGGACCATAAATCATTACACTAGAAATAAGGAGCACTGGAAAACATCAACATTATTTAACTTTGTAGAGCTCTTTTTCCAGAAAAAATAGAGCTGCTACAAGGATTAAATACGACTTACAGATTTGGGATGTACTTTTGCCATGGCTAACCAAACCTGGGGGACCACGTGCATACAGAAAATTTTAGTAAGCCAACTTAGTGGGAGCTTCCTTTCACTTTGCTCAGCCTGCTATGCTGACTCCAGCCCCCAGGTATGGATTGTACTGCTCTGGAGTCCCTGGAGAACACTTCTAAACGTGGAAGATAGGTGGGAAATGGGGCATCGATTCTTATCGATCCTCCACCTCCACCTTCATCCTGGCTAGACAGAATCCTCTGCTAATGTGCCCCTGGGTATTTTCCAGGGCTGGCCTTGCACTGAATAGCACAAACAGAGCAGAAAATGTCATCTTTCCAAGTAAAACCAAGGACTAAACATTTTTCAGTTTACTTATGTGAACAGCACAGCACCTTGGTAATTAGTAGTTTGGAGGGTTCTCATTTGGAGGGGTTTAATGAATATTAGTGATGCTGAGGAATGCTGCTTTGAATAGCAAACACCACTGGAGCTGTTTATCAACCAAAGTTTTGAACCTAGGTCAAGCACAGAGGATTAAAAAAAGCCAAAACAGTTTATGAAGTACTACTGGGTAAGAGACATTGCTTAAAAAACAAAAGAAACACAGGGCAAAGCTATTATACACATTATTAACTTATGGAATTTGATCTTTAGATATAATTTAATGCCTTTGTGAGGCATTCAATAACACTTTAGTACTGTTAATGCCACAGTATTTCATCAGTTTGCCTAGTAACAATCATATGTTAACACAGCAAACACATGCCCTGTGGTGTTTTTTATCCTAATATCTTCTAAATTTATATTCACACAGATGCCTTCTTTGAAGTCCTTAGATAGGGAAGTAAGGACAACATTATGGATTATTTTAAGTGAAACCAAGTTGGTTCCTGTTGCAAGAGTTCCAAATGACGACACAGAGTCCAGCGTCCGAGAGAGTAAAGTGAAGCGGAGTTTTTTTTATTATTTTACAAAGCGGTTTATATCTTTTAACTCGTTTGAAGTTTATAGAAATGTCAAGAGGCTATTGGACCTCTGGTCAGCCACCTACCAAATTCATTGGTTACTTTTGCCAACACCTATTCTAAAATATTTTTCTAAGCAAGAATGATAACAAACTGCAGCTGCACAAAGCTTAATTAATTTACAAAAACTCCCAGAATTGTTTATAATAGTTTTGCTTGAGAAAAGAGAAAAAGAGAGAAATCTCACAAAAATGCTGAGAAAATTAAAAGGCTTCACTGCTGACAGCTTTTCCAGCAGTCACAGGTTCCAGCTTTTACTTTACTTCCTTTTCCCAAGTATTTCATATTTTTGTCTACAGCAAGCTACCAATCACAATTAAAAGCAGTCCTAAGCCACCCCTGACGAGATGATTACATGAGATGCTTACAAAAGTAATGAGATTTTTAAGTATCTGTTTATGTCCTTGGTGTTTGGCCATGGATAAAATGCCTAACCTGCAGATTTGCACACCCTTTCCACCAAAAAGCACACAATATCTTTCCTTTTTTAATTTCCAGAAAAAATGTTTGTTATAAATCTAGGATTAAGGCCAGGTGTGGCCACAAACAAATGTGGGAAGGTGAAGTAATTGCTGTTTGCTGAAAGTAATGGCTTCCTGTTACGATTACCATAGCAATTAATGTAATTCTCTATAATACCATCGGGAATAATAAAGTTAGTGGAGAAGAACAGCAAACAAACACCTTTGTCTGCTCTGGAAAACAGATCAGTACAAAACCTGCCTCGTTATATGGACAGCAGGAGAACTGCGTTGTCCTTAGCACTTCACTTTCTGGCTTTTAAATGCTTGGCTTAGTCAAAGTCATGAGAGACAATTAGGTTTTTGTCACTTAGCAACCATAACCGGGTTCAGGAGCAAAGCAATTTGGAACAGACAGCACTTGACTACTAAACGTTACCACCGCAGCACACCTACAGCCACTCACTCCTGTTTGAAACCAGGGAGTCTGGGCCACAGAAAAACAACCAAAGCACCTTTGAAAAGAAGTGTTCACATTTCATTTTTCAAGCTACTAGAGGAACTTTATCCTCCCCTGATTTCCTACCATCCCATCACCCACACAGATGAGTTTTTGAAGAAGTCCTTGAGACAGAAAGGATGCAGGTAAGCACCTAAGGCTGTCTCAAGGCATCTCAGGGCTAATGCCACCCAAGTCTACTGCAGTGAAACAGCCACATACCGTGGCTATCACAGCGGACCTCTCCTTCTGTACATTCACTTAGGTGCTTTCAAGTTTCAAGGAGGTACTTAGGATGTCCTTGGATGAATAGGGGGTTTTGAATGAAAATATGACACAATGAAATAATGAAAAATGTAATTCTACATTCCCTGTAAATTATGGGACTTTGGGTCTTCAACAGTGGTAAACAAATCAAACATTGGTGACAAAAATACTCTTCCTTTTTATAGAAGTACTTCACGTAACTCTGTTTCCCCTCTCCCCAAAAAATCCTGGCTCAGTGGATCTGTAAAAAACCCACAATCCTTTCTCTGTCTACTCTTGTAACAAGCTCAAAGAGCTGGAAAAAGAAGTGTGAGGAAAGGGACTAGTAGTACCAAGCACAACAGAGCAGACATTCTGGCCCAAACTTTGTTGCATACCCACTGTGGAAGTAATGAAATATTATGCTAAGAGTTATTTGAGAAAATAAAGCACACAAGACAGAAAAGTGAGTAATTTGGAAGGATCACAATATGTAGTTAAGACTCAAGGCCTAATTCTGGTATTGACTGGAGCCATTCACACCAGGGGCTCTGAAAGACTCAATTTCATCAGTGCATATGAGGGCAGGATCAGGCACCTTCTGTTTTCAGCTCTGACCTGATAAAAGCACTCTCGAATCACACAGCATCGTCCAGGAGTGAGTCAAGCGTGTGCTTTCCTAGGAGCTTAAACACAGTCTTGAAAAATGTTTGATGGATATTACAGGAGGTCCCAATGGAAGCAGAAGCCCACTGTGGCTCGTCTCAGAGCACTGATGGATGAAGAGACTTTTACTCTGATATCCCAGCATCCAGCTAAACCATTTGGTTCTGGAAGACTGAATAGATGTAGTTGAAAATCACAGTAGCCAAGATTTTCTCATTACTTTTTGCTGCTGAAAATGCTATGGAAAAGGGAGGAAATTACTTTGGCTGCGATGCTTGCCTGGAAGTCCTTAAGTATTTTGTTCAGCCCCAGCACACAGAAAATAAAAACGTCTGAACAAATTTATTGAGGTTTAGTTCTCTGCCTGTCACACTCAACAGCAAATCTCTGACTGGCTGGAGATTGGTGCTGCTGTGCGGGGAAGAGCAGCTTTCTCTTGCCACACCACCCTGCCTAATGCACTGGTGACCTGCTTATTGATCGCCCCTGGGAGATCCAGCTTTACAGATTCCATCTGCAGGGATGCAGAAGAAAAGGAATCAACAGAGGAAAAGTGGAACCTGCAGCTATGGGGCCTTGGCAGCTGAAGAGCAACTGCCTCCCCTCAAAGCAGCTCCTGTGACAGCACTGTCACAAAAGTCTACATTCACATGAATTAGTACAAGATCCAACAACATTCTTGGTATATTTGACATGTATTAATTATGTTCTATTGAGAAATAAAAAGACATTTAAATTGTCTCTAATAATGTAACTGCACCATGAAAAAACTGTATTTCCTTATGCTTAAATAAGCAACAAAGATTGTGATGATATTTTTGCTTTATTAAGAAATACTGAGTTTTTTAAACTTGTGTTTCTCATTAGCACAAAATAATGGGTAACCACAGATCTAATTGTCAGGCTCAATTTATGCTTAATGATACGTGAAGTCTGCTCCTTAACTGCCAGAGAAATGTGGGCTTCTGGGTGTTTCCTTCCGTTCCTTTCTTAAGCATGTGCAGCATTCCTGCCTCCTAAAGATTTATTCTATAAAAGGCTGTTATGTGTCTTTAATACTGGAGGATCCCACTCTTCCTAGTCATTAGACTGGAAAGCCTATGTGTTACACAAACTTTTGTTAAAATATTTATATTCCAAACCTGTTTCAAGACATACCTTATAAATATTCAGATGATCTCAGATTCTGAAAGTTACCAGGGATTAGTCTAATATTTTCCAGCCAAACCCCAGTTTTAGGTATGGAACTGAACACGGTGTTCCTGAAAGAGAAGAACAAATTGGAAAAGTGCAAATGTTTGGGGAGGTATGACCCAGAAGCCAAAACTTCAAATACTTTTCCCTGAATCATCTTATTCTGGGAGACTTGAAACCTGCACAAAC
This sequence comes from Oriolus oriolus, assembly GCA_013400235.1. Lineage (NCBI taxonomy): Eukaryota > Metazoa > Chordata > Aves > Passeriformes > Corvidae > Oriolus > Oriolus oriolus. The sequence continues at coordinate 273,337 of VXBT01004570.1, forward strand.
ACCATTTCCTCCTGAGGCAGGAACAGGAAGAATCTGAAACCTGGAAGGCCGAAAATAACTTTCCCAAAAACCTTTCTCTCGCACCTCTGCTGCCATGTTAGACACTAGAAAAAGTACAGGAGTGTGTAAAGGTCTGGATGTGAGCACCTGCCAGTGTCATGCTCCTGGGTGACCTGCCATTCCAGCAAGTCGCAGGGTGACTGTACTGCAGCGCTGCTGAGCAGGGCAGCAGCAGCTCCAGCAGCTGCAGAAGGAAACATGAAAACAGCCTCACGGAATTCTTTGCTACAGCAGCACATCTGCATCCTCTCTGGAGCAATAAGCCCTGCGTGGAGAATGGCTTTGTCTTACCTAGTCCTTCCTTTCCTCTTTCTTTGCATGCTTTTCAAGTAGCAGAAGGAAACAGATGGTCTATCCCTGGCATTGCACCTCACAGTTTTGCCCAAACAAGCCTGAGCCACAGAATTTTCTGCAGTTTATGATGAATTTGGACATGGCTGTCCACTGGCCAGTGTCCTTGACAGGACATATCCACACAATTTCAAACATTTTCTCTGTGGTGTAAATGACCACACAGAACAATGCCTTCCACAGGCCTTCTGTTCTCTGAGTGCTTTCTAACTCCATCTTTTGCTACTGTTCATGCTTGTTGCTCCTGTATATTTCCCCTTGCCTGTATGTTACCACGTGGGATAAGCAATGTTTGCTGAGTACTGCTCAGATACAGCCCAGTGATGTGCCAGTGAATTCCTTCTGTGGGTGTTTGGATTCCCCAAGAGTAACTTACAGATTTAATTTAGTCCCATTATATCACCGAAACAGAATTCTGCACCTTTATTTTTCTCTGGTCCTGGGATATCTTATGCTTCCTTATGCTGTTCCCAAAAGCAGCTGCATAGGACATCATGTTTTGTGATGGTTTCATTTTTGGCTGGCTCATAATTAACTGTTAGCTGAAAAGTTAAAGTGTTATTCCACATCCCTTGTCTAACACTACAGACTGACTGCTCAGTGCTTTACAGCTTCTTTTTTATTATTATTATTTAAGATATTGCGATATTCTGAATAACTTAGGAAATTACTTTATTTGACTTTATTACATGCTACCACTGAGGACTCTTCAGGCTCCTCACATTACCTACTGTTGCCAAGCTGATAAATATGAAACACCGCCGGCTGATAACGTGCAAGGAATATTATTTTCCTGAAGTGGAAGAAGCTCTCCAGTTGTGACGTATTAGAGGGATCTTGACGCCAACTGCCACCCATTAAAATGCTAATCAGCAGCAAAGGGAAGAGGCAGAGACAAAACCACAAACCCAAAAACTCATCAAAGCTTGAAGGAAACCATGGTTTTACCACAGTGGTGCTGTACCAGCTGTACCAGCAGCAGGCTCAGTATGTTCATCCTCAGCGGCAGAGGGGAGGACCTGCAGGACAAGTTCCCACTTCACAGTTTTGTTATCCAAAAGATTTAACCAGTCCTCATGACCTTTGCTTTCCCAGCTCCTGCCTTCCCATGGCAATGGAGAAAATAAAAAATACAAAATGTTCACAAATTACAGGCTCTAATAACTTGTACCTTAGAAGAAACATATTGCTCAGAGGTGTCAGAGGTGATCTGTACATTTAGTCATTAGAGCCAGCAGCTTCAGCACTTGCTTTCCCAACTGTAGCTCAAACTGTTATTATTATTTTTTTAAAAAACATGTATTGCATGAATACACAATCTATTTCTTGGAGTTACCTGTTAATTGTGGAGAGATTCTGAATTTGTTGCCTTCATCATTAATAAAGCCGTATGTTTCACTTGCCATTTCTGGCTTTTCATGCCATATGAAACACTCAGATACAATCTCATGTGACATTAAAGTCGCTGCACCACATCTCTCAACATCATTAAAATAAGGAATCATCTCTGCTTAAAAATGTAAACAAAAATTTCCCAGCTGCATTATTTTCTCCTCTGGAGAAAGGATTTTGGGATCTTTTTTTAAAAGGACAAAATGAAAACCAACACCAGACTGATAGAACAACAAATTCCTTTACCTTTTTAAAAAGCAAATGCACAAATACTGATTCTTCCATTATTTTGCCTCCCTTCTTTGCAGCTAAAACATCTCTTTAGCAAAACCAGTAACTGAAGGGTGCAGCCAGTCTATAAAGCTCAGATGGGGTGAAAAATTGAGTTTTGAAACTTTGCAAACAAGTTGCTCTGAGCCAATTTTCCCACAGCTGAATCTTTGCATTGTTTGTTCTCATTTCCCACAGGTAGTTATGGCATTGGCAATTTGAAATAACTTGCTGATATTCAGCATGTTGTTTTATTTCCTTTCCTATAATTGAGTTGTGCTGGTTTGACATTTTGATGCAGCACTGTAAAGAAAGCAGATCCAATTTACCGAAATTTCTGTGGTTGTTTCAAAAATACTGATTCAATTTCTCAGTACATTCATTAAGGGAAACATCCTTAACCTTACGTTTGTTTGCAAAAACAAGCAGTCATTCATCAGGAACAAGAGGAACATCTCACTCTCCCTGGAGTAAGTCACAACTTTGGGCAGGGATGGATCCGACCTGAGGCTTGGTTTCCACAAGGTGTTTTCTGTTTTCCTAGATGGAGTACAGTCCCATGACAGCCATTGCAGAGCCACTTCAGTACTCTTTTGACCCTGCATCAACACCTAAAGGGTTTCCACCTGCTACACACTGTGGGAGACAAGAGGGAGAACAGAGGCAGCAATAATGGCAAAGGACCAGGGCAATGCAGGGTGTTGTCTGTGACATCCAGATTATAGTAAACATGAGAACTGACAACATAAAATGTTCATAAACCAGCTGCTCACTCTCCTCTGTTTCTGGGGACAAACCCTGGCTCTTGCTTCTGCACACCCTTTTGGAACAGATACAGATTTTGCCTGGATGAAGGCTCAGGAGGCTCAGGATGCTGCCCTATCAAATCCGTGTTCCTCTGCAGTTCATTCACAGCCAACCAAAGCCCTGAACAACCCATTTTCCCTCAGAATCTCTAGGTCACACTGCGTGACCCAGCTGGTAAAATGCTCAGCACTGCTGATGGAAGAAATTAAAAAATCATGGTCCTTAATAACCTCTTGCCACCAGCTTCTTTTTAACCTGGGGGAAAAGGAAGCTGTGGCTTCATAAGATACTCTTCAGCTTTAGTATCCTGAAACATCAGATGCAAAAAAGGTGCTTCTATGCATCCCTTTGTACTTACACTGTTTCCACTAATCAATTTCACCACTCTGTTTTGCTGCTGCCACCAAAATGTACTCTCACTATATAAAGCGACGCTCTTCAGCAGTTTTTCTAAAGGATGTGGGTTGGAAAAAGCATAGGAATAATGGAGGGGACTAAAAAGATGTTTTCAAGTAGCTGGTTTATAATACATGTGAAATCTAAATTTCAGCATATTGGTCATAGACTTAGGGATTTCAGAGATGCCTGAGTAGATTCTTCCCGTACAAAGGTATCTGATACACACTACACACACATATCTGAAGCAATGATCTCTATCTGTCGACAACACCCAGGAACTACAGAATGACAGGGAAGGGATGCAAAGTGCAATAATCCCACTGAGCAATAGAAACCAGCACCTGTTCCAAAGATTCATTCCAGAAAGAAAAGGTATTGGGAACTTGGAGAGATCCTGATAGTGGTTGTTCATGTGAGGTTTTCAATGTTTTCAATTTCTCTCTGCAGCAGAGATCTCCTTTTCTGAACCAGAAATAGCTTCATATGGCTCAGAGCTGATTCTCCAAAAGGCGGTCCATTGCTGAATTCTTTTATCCCCTGCTTTTAATCCAGTATTAGTGGATCTCTAGCCCACTATTCAGTTAAAATATGTACTTTTTTCTTAAATTCCTAAACTTCCAAACAAATTACTATGAAAAGAATAATATCACCTCTAAATCTATTGGACAAATTTTTAAATTCCTCACTTCAAATTAAAAGACAGGATTCCTGTGAGCTGCAGGCTAACAGAACAGAACTTTTAAGCTTCTCATTTTTATTCCTAGGAAGTAGCTGAATCTTTATGCTTTTCCTGCCTCAATTTTTCCAAAACTTGAAGGATGTAACAGTTGTGAGGATCTCTAGCATTTGTCATGTTAGGAAAATAATTAAAACACGCATTATTTTCATTTGGTAAAACTGTGACTTTTCTTTGGTCTTTCTTCCCTAATTTAAAAATTGCCAAGGATAAAGCCTTCAGAAATTATACTTAAAAGTGATTCATTATGAAAGTCATTACGTACCTGATTGATTGTGTGGCAGCATTGTTTAGGTATTTTCTACTTAGACCCAAAGTCAGATTAAGTAACACAAGTAAACAGTTATTAACACTGCAGTGTCTAGAGAATGGTAGGGATGACAAAAGCTGATCACTTTGGAATGAGCTGCCACTTCTGCCAGCGTGACTCCAAAGGAAGCAGCAGCCAGGCCCAGAACTGCCAGTGAGAATCAGCCAGCCTGGTCACACTGAAATCCATCAGGGGCCACTGCTAGTGCTGCTCTGCTGCTACCTGTGTATGCACAGACAACACACTTCCTATGTCCCACAGTCTGAGAGGCCTATTTCACACAATTTTTATTTTGACCCTGTGATTAGAAAAAGTCCTCAACTTTGAAAAACAATAAAATATGCTCACAGCAGCTCCTGTGAGCTTTAGTAGCTTCTGTATGGCTGATGGCACAACAGCCCTGAATTTGCTTTATGTGGTAATTTAAGCAATTTAAGCTTAAAATGTTCCCAGGGCAAAAATTAAGGCTATGTCTAACAAGTACATTAAAGCTCATTATGCCTGTTAAGCACACGGAGTCACCCTTGTTGTGACTGCATATTACATTTGAAAGCTGTTCTGGGCAGTGTGCTGATTCCCTAATCAAACCTGTGTAGGAGGTACTTTTTGGTGACATTTAGAAACCCTCAATTACAAAACAACTAGCTAAAAGGGCAAAGAAATGGGTTTTCCTAAACACAATGACAGAAAATAAAAACAGATATTGGACACAGGCAAAGAACTGGAACCATTCTTTTTGCATTCTGTTTTTGACTTTTATTCGGCTACTTTGGTATCTTAAGACTCAAAATGAATAAAAAGCCCAATATCCAAAGGGAAAATAACCTTGTTATCTGAGGAATCAAAGATTTTGAAATTGCCCAAGAGACAGAAATCAAAGATATTTTGATCTTGCAACATTCAAAATATCGAGTACATCTTGTTACTTTTAAGTATCTTTAGAATTTAAAAATTAAAGAAGTGCTGACTCAAATTTGTATGAAGTTAAAATAACTTAAACCATCTTTTTTTTTCATCTTTCATAAATCTTTTATTGGTGGTTCAAAACGAAGCATATGCTTCCAGAACGTTTATCTCACGGCTGGTATCCTCCAAGGAAACCAGATGGCAAAACTCATAAATCCTTTTCCCTTCTGCTCTTTGACAGTCCCAATCAAGAAAGTTATGAGGCCAGAAGATCAGGTTTATGTCCTGTTGTTATAAAAGCATTTCCTTTGTGCATCCAATATGGTTTCAATTTTCTCAAAGTCCACAGTGGCAAATAGCAGTTTAGTGAGATATTATATGCAGACAGCTATTGGAAGAACATACACCACATTCTCTACTTCTTTGGGAGGCACTGGAGTATTATTTCACACAAGAGCAGATGAGATCAGAAGCACTTTGGGGTTTTGATGCACAGTACCAGACAGCTACGGAGTTTAAATTTCAAGCATTATCACACTAAAAGATGTCACTCCCAAACAGTAGACAAGGATTTTGTTTTAACAAGTTGAAGTATAACCACAGACAAAACTGACATGGTAGGTAAATATTTTAGGCTTCTTCTGCAAATGGAAGGTATAATCTGTCTACTGCCTTGGTATCAACAGCATGGTTAAAGGGTTTTGAAATTCTTTTGATCACTCACCTTAAAAAACCCTCACAAGATGAAAATGTTCAATAATGTTCATGATTTCAAGACTGAAAGATTGAGAGAACTGACAACTCCAATGTGACAGTTAAGATTGTGTTGGTTGTTCCTAAGACTTCTGGGGAAATAAAATGTGCAATTAGAGCTCTTTGAATACCTGAAGGAAGTTCAACACTTCACAATTTAGTGTTCCAAACTGAAATACTGCTGGAAAATTTTAGTTTTCTTCACAAGAAATATTCCAACATGTTTTGATGAAGAATCTGCAAAACAATTGTGGACATTTATTTCAAGTCATTTCAGTGTATACCATGCCCAGTGAAAACAGCTGTTAAAATCTGAACTTCCCTACAAAAATTCACTCTTTATTAACTTCACCTTTTGTTAGAAATTTCTCCCATCAATGAAGATTCACGAGAACCTTCTGAGGAAACAAAGGTGGGGAGAAATGATAAATTAAGAAAAATACAACACAGATGTCAGATTTTATTGACGTACTGCATTCACATTTGTTTGTGCATGGAACAGTCACATTTGGCTAAAGACAACCATGATCATGACATGAAGACACCACACTGAGATAGCACTTGGGGAAAGCTTAAAATAAAGCTTGATCAACACGATGTGCCAAATTCTGCTCTGCTTGACAACTGTGTTATCTCACTGGAATTGCACAGGGAAGAGACAACAACTTGCATGAAAATGACTGACAGCAGTAGCTGATACGTGCAAATCAAAACACACGACTTCTCAGTACAACAGCCATACACAAACACATCCTGGCACAGCTTCAGATTGGCCTCTGGTTATCAACAGTGGTTGTAAGAGCCAGGAAACACCTCTGGAAGAGTGAGTCAGGTTCTTGTGGTTCACAGTCACAGCCCATCCTTGTGGCTTAGGAAGGCCACAAGGCCTTGAAGCCCCTTGGCTCTGTCAACAGCTTGTTTTGGTGGGGGTTTTGTGAAGGATGCAGCTCTGTATCTGCAAAATACCAATAATAGTTAAGAATTAGACTGAACAGGGGAAGATTTTTTTCCTACAAAAAAATCCAGAACAAACCACACAGCTCAATCCATTTCACTGGCATTACTTCTTTCCAAGTATCTCATTATATTCCTAGCCTTTATCAGGTGAAGAACTGCACCTCTAAAGGGCGTTACTACAGCTATGAAACACTAAGTGCCTCCTCTGGGGGTGTTTGTGGATGGGTAGCTCTGCTGCTGCTCCTCTACTGTGCGAGGATTTCCCCTTGCATGTGATAAAGGCCCAAGGCACAATGGTGCTAAAACAAAACAAAAAAGCTTTTGTAGATAGTCATTCATCTAACATTTCAATGCAATGCCTCTTGGAAAATGCACCACTAATATCTACATCAAACCATGCATTTAATTTCTTTTTAATGATAGACATACTTGTGATGTGTGCCTTTAACCCTGAAAGACACCAGAATATATTCCAAACTACACTTGAGGAATTTCTATACAAATAAATTGCTCTACTGCTCATTAAAGCTGGATTGATTCTGAGGTAAAGCACAACAGCTGTTGTTACAGATGTGTTTAGAAGCAAATGCTTGTCTGGATATGCAAAAAAATGGACATGCACTGAAGTCTGGCTGGATAATTTCAGCTAACTCAGCTACTGACAGAAGTTCTGAAGCACGAAATCTTGGATTCAAGGCAGATGGCAACTAGCAGCAAGAGCATCCTAACCAGCAAAGAACATCACTTCAGTACTGGTTCACTGAGAGGAACGATGCTCATCTGAATTATCAGTGACACTTTTGGTATCTTCTACATTATTTTCTGCTGAAGGCTCTGAGGATGTTTACACATTCCTGATGATCTTAAATGAAAACCTGAGACACACATGTAAACTTAGACTTGTACCCTCCCCCAGTACTGCCATCTGGCTGACAGCAGTGTGCCCTGGCAGCTGAGGCAAACCCCACCGTGGGGTGTGTCAAACACAAATAAATAACCAGCCACTCAGAAGAGGGGAGTGATTATGCTGCTGTATTGAGCCTCAGTGCAGCTTCACAGTGAATGCAGCATGCAGTGCTGGGTTCCACAGTTTAAGAAGGATGTTAAGGTACTCGAAAGCATCCAGAGGAGACCAACAGAGCTGGAGAAAGGGCTGAAAGGACACCTGGAAGGAGCGTCCCATGAGCAGTGGTTAAGGACTTTGGGCTTGTCTAGTTCAGGGACAAGGAGGCTGAGGGGTGGCCTCACTGCTCTGTCCAGCTCCCTGAGGAGGGGAATGTGGAGAGGATGGTGAGGCCCTGGCACAGGCTGCCCAGAGAAGCTAGGGATGCCACATTCCTGGAAGTGTGGCATGGAGCTCTGAGCAACCTGGTCTAGTGGAAAGTGTCCTTGCCCATGGCAGTGGGATGGGAACAAGATGATCTTGAAGGTCCCTTCCAACCCAAACTATGCTGTGATTCTCTGGTATATTCTCCCTGCTATCCAGTGATAGGACACATAGGAATGGTTCAAAGCTCCACCAGGGGAGGTTTAGACTGGACATTAGGAAGCATTTCTTTACTGTTTAGTCAGCTATTCTTCTTTAGTTATACTTGAGGATTTGGTTCCTCCTTTTTTAACTACAGTACTTTGATTTTTATTGTATTTCACTTTTTTTTTTTTTAATTTCAGAACATTTCTCAGGGGCATTGAGATAATTCTGAAAGGTAGTTTTAGCCCCAGAGTCTTGCAACCCTTCCCAGGGTGGTGTCATTCACAGATTTTATTCATGTGCTCTTTAGTCCTGCAGCCAAGCTCTTACTGCTCATCTGGGATAATGTACCAGACACTATCCAAGACATCCCTCTTCCCTCCAAAAATGCGCTTGAGAATGAGTCACTGAAAACTTCTCTTTGACTGCATTTTCATAAAGATCTGTAATCACAGCCACTTGTTCATTCCCACTCATCTGATAGGCAAAACTACCTTGACAAGGAGAGAAATTAGATTGGTTTGTCATGATCTGTCTTCAAGAAATCTGTGTCAGATTTTTCTTGTACGTAGCTCAACTATTTAATAATTTAATATATTATCACTCTAAGTTAGAAGCAATGCCTCCAGCTGCCTAGTTCCTCTCCTTTTCCTTTTTAAAGCTAAGAGCTGTGTTTGCCCTTTTGCTGGAAAAGAGCAGGCAAACAAGCTTGAATTGTATGCTGAACTACACCAGGCATAAGGGGGTCCTGTTCCTAATTAAAACTCAGTGAATTTGGCAGAGGAAATATGCCTGCTAAAGGAAATCCAATTGGCACCTGTAGCTTTCTCACAGCAGTATAAATTTGTAGCCACTGATGGACTCTCTGGCTTAATGCTGCACTGTGAAGTGGCTCCCCATGACAGGTGTGGGTATGAAATCTGCAACAAGCACATGTGAAAAGCAGGGGACAAAAAACTATTAGAGACCTGGAACTTCTACCAACACTTAGCCATATTTGTGTTGAAGTTCAGAAAAGGTCCTTGCCTCCCTTTCCATTTTCACTGAAAGTTCCCAGCTTTTCCATTCTGAATCAGGAAGTGAAAAAGCTCACAGGCTAAGGACACAGTTTTCCTGGATTTAGCTCCAAATGAGGTCTCAAGTATTTTGAGTCTTCACTACAATGCCAGCCTCATTTTGCCAACAAAAAGAGTTGGGTAATTAATCCACAAAAAAAGCTTCCAATTTTTTTGGTCTTTATATAATGCATGCATTCAAACCCTACACAAGTCCTTTGCAGCTGCCTCTCAATTCCCTCCCTGTAAGCAGTAGTGGTTAGCAGGCACCCTATAAACATCAGCTTCTCTACCACGACAGAAAAGCAAGCAAACAAAAGCATGAGGAAACAAGAGGCTCACGGCCTTCAGAAAGCAATGCCACATTCACAGACCTCAGCTCATCTCAGTACTTGGCGCCTGCCTCAGATATTTCTGGATTTTCTCACTACAGACGGCTTTCTGACTGCAGGATCCATTTTAGTCTTCCCATGGCATTTTTCTCCCACAAGCCTTTTCATTTGCAATAGCAGAAAAAAAAATGTGCGGAGGTGGTTAGGAGTTTTGAAATGAGTTTTGTTACGCTTCAGTATTTTTATAAGGACAAGGAGCCAAAATCAACTTGTTATGCCGATAAAGAGCTCTGAGAAAGATGCATTTGCACTTGGGATGCACAGGGTGGCTTTTTTTAAGGGTACAAGAGAAAATACATGAAACAGGAAACTCTTGACTCATTTACTTTCCTGCTCATCTGAAAACAACCGCTGAGCAAACAGGACCACTTATTTACTTTGTGGCAGACATTGCTGATCTGCAGCTATTCTCACATTCTGTGGCTGTTCAGCCATGAGCTTTCACCCCCTGCAGAAAGTAAAATGCATGTTTCATGCCATCTGAAGTCCTTTGCATTATTCATAAATTCCTCTTAAGTCTGAAGTACAACTCATCTCTATGTACTGGGGTACATTTTAAACACTGTTTTGCATGGTCTGTGCCATAGGCAGTTTGACCTTCACACATGATTTCCACATAAAAATCAAGTTTCTTGCAAGATTATCCCTCTGCAGTTCTGTATCAGAATTGACCTGGCACTCATTTCTGCATCCCCAGGAAGCAATGTACGACTAAAATGCCCACCAGAAACTTCACTGCTTTCACCCCTTGTCACACAGGAGCCTTTCTGGCAATTCATCACTGAAGAAATTCTTTTGAATAAGTTACAGTGTCTGCCTCCTTAGTAAGCTCTGGTGCACCCAAGACAGCTCAGGGAAAGGACAATAACAGCATAAGGAGAATGTAATCTTCTCTGGCACATAACCATGATGGAGTATTCATGTACCAGTAAATCTAGAAGAGATTTGTCTGGGGAAGGACTCTGTCCAAGTCTCTGCAGACACATCCCTGTGCAAGGACAGCATCAGGGAACTGTATAAATAATCAAAGACAGTTTGCTACTGCTTTTCAGAAAGTTAAAAACCCACATAAAGAATCATTTTATAAAATCCATGTAAAGCAGAGTAGAGAGTATACAAATACAACAGGATAAGATGAAAATAAGTGTTTTCATGGTACCTCTTTTCTTCACAGCATTGGTAGAATCCATTCAGTGCCTCTGTTTTTTAACATATTGAACTGCCTCTGGCCTCACTGTCTGTAAAACAAAGGCATTTTTAGAAGAACTAACAGCATTATTCTTCCATCAGTTGCAAATAGCAATATATAGATATGCCCACTGCCCTAGAAAAACCACAGTTCCTGGAATCTTCTACAATTTTTAGAGGATGAGACAGATCAAAACCATTCCACATTGCATTCCTGGGCCTCAGGGAGGCTGCAATTATTAACTTATTTGTGTTAAAAAGGAATAAACATCAAAGTGAAGAGCAGTTTAAGGTAGCAACACTGTGGTATAAGCTGGGCTTGTAGCAGGAAATCAGAGTCTCCTGAAAGAAATCACATTAAAAAATTCCCATATTCAAGAAAATAGACCAGAAATCTCAAATTTTCATCCCTCTCCAAACATAATCAGTCACTGTTGCTTTCAGTGCACCTTCATCCAGTGACCCCAAAGCTCTGTGTGTGTGTGCAGAGGCTCACAGTACTTCTTTGCATGAAAGAAGTTTACCCATGTTTTACAGAAAGATTAAAGTGATGAGAGGAGCACATAAAACCATTTTTAGTTAAGCATTTTACCAGTTTCCCACAAAATCTTTAGTTCTGGCATCTCCCATCTTTTGAGCCTTTGGTTTTGAAGCTTAGTAGCACTTGAATATTGTTTTTCAGAGCACAGCTTCAGAGGTTAATGTAAGTAATAGTTAAAATGCCACCAGCTAACCGATACAGACACCTGCTTGGAGCAGAAGGGCAGGAAGCTTCTGATTCAGTGCAGATAACTTGAGTTTGCCCAACTGATCAGAGTAACTAAAGCAAAGGCAGCCTGCAGTGGATCACTGCAGGAAGGGAGGAGAGAGATCCACTGCCAGTTTCCACTGATCCCTGCTGACAGCTGAGAAAACAAAGCTCTAGAAGAAAAGACTTTCCTAACCACACTTTCAACTTGTTTTCTTTCTTACCTGATATTCATTATTTCATTCCCTTCCCACTTTCCTCGTTCTGTTTCCAGTCCTTATTTTCTGCTACTATGCTTCCCATGCTAGTCCCCATATCCATGATGAGCAGGTCATACTTGGAGTCCCTCCTCCCTTTTCTCTGCCCTAAATCTCAACCCTGTGCATGATTCCCCATCTGCCAGGCTCCCTCTCCATCCCTCTGCCCAAGCACCAGGTTTCTGCTCCCCAGTCCACCCACAGCCACTGCTCCACTTCCTGGCCCCCAGGACTTTCTCCATCCCCTCCGGCATCGCTGCCTCCCTGCTCTGCTTCTCTCAACTCCATCAGTCCCATCCCTCTTCCACGTGCTCCCAGGAGCATTCAGCTCCTTGCAGTTTTCTCCTTTATCTGCCAGCTCCAAAACCTCTCCCTGCTTTATCCTGTCATCCAATTCTCTTTATGGAGCTCATCAATCTTCCTCCCTGGCCTCCCTGTATTTCCCATTACCCTCTAGTTCAACACTGTCTTTGACCTCATTTTCCACTTTTCCAAGCGTGGGCCAACACAAAGAGAACAGAAAAGATAAACTTCAATGGGCAGGGTACTTTTCTCCAAGAAAGTGTGTGGGGAAGGGATTGAAAAACAGGCTCCTTATATCCAAAAGGGATGAAAAGTTGAGAACGCTAATATTTTAATTTAATAAGAAACTGAAACAAAGCAGATTGGGAAAGGGAATTACTTGTTATTGAGGTGTTTTGAAAGCTGCATTTTATTTTATGTTGTTTGAATTGAAAAAGCTGCAGTTTGGTTTCAAAAGCGCAAAAATGGGATTTGATAGTTTGACATTTAAAAAAATCTGTACAATAATATTTAAGCTAAGATCTTAGTTGAAAACAACTGAGTTATTTCAGCTGTGATTAAAAACAAACCCAAAAAGAAGAAAAAAAAATCCTTATCAGTTACGGAGGAAGGCACTTTATTTTTGAAGCCTACAGCAGCTATGGGTATATTTGTAGTACAAGACCTGACTCGTAACGAACTGCAAAAATCTCACTGCTACAAGAAAGCTTGGGAAATGTAAAAGCCAAGGAGTCCAATAAAGACATTTCAAAATTTAGTCTTTCCTAGTGATGTACCCTTCCACTAAATTTGAATTCCCAGCTCCAAAATGGACATTTTCTTCATTTCCTAAAGAGGGGGGAAAAAAAAAAAAGTCTTGTTTTTAAACAGTTGAGGCCATTTGGCTGATATTTCCCCATACAGAAATCTGAGGTAGATGACTGGCAAAGATAAAAGTAGCCTAACTGGGGGAAATGTAAAGCCAGCTACAAGAACACCATGCTGTTGAAATTACTCCTAAACCTAAAAGGCAAAGTTATCAGTGCACACTCCAAAAGCCAAGCAGTGCATCTGAATTCAGACAGCAGCTATCTGCTTTCACAACCAATAGTCAGATAATCGTGCTGAGCTAAGAAGGACAATGTGTGAGAGTTTCGTGCTTTTTCATCAAAATACCTGAATATTTCACATATTTGAATCATGCCCCACGAGGAATCTTTAATTAAGGAGAGAAGTAGTGACAGGAAAGTCATCTGGCAGTTTTCAAGCTGCTTTTTTCCTTATTATGAAATGAAACCATGAACTTTTGCATATTATGATGTCACTGCTTTGCAAGAACAAGGAATTAATAACTTCTATTGAAGCACATTTTCCCCAGCACTTATGATTCATTTACAAGGCCACAGTTCTTCCACACTCCAACCCAAAGGTCCCTGCTGTCTGACTCTGAATGCATTACAGAGGTCTTCCTGTGCTAAATTTTAAGGGAAAACTATTAGTTACCATCATAAAATATAATTTGCTATTCATGCTTTGCAGTGGCATAGAACACTTCATCTCAAAATTCTTTCCAGACCTGGCAGAAATACAGGGACAACTCAGAAAATGTGTTTAAAAACTGTTTGGGTCACCAAGGTGGAGAGTCTCTCTCTACCTTTTATATCTGTGATGGCAAAGCCCATTCTCAGGGGCCAGCAGAGATGATCACTCCTGTCCCATCAGCTGCCTGGTCAAGGCAAGTGTATGTGCACCCTTCCCAGAGTCAAGATGTGCCTCTGGATTTCCCCTTTTCTGCCTGTTTACCACTCCTCTCCTGACATTTATACAATATTTACTCAGTCCTCCTTATCTCTAGCACTGGGGGGATGTCCCAGAATTATTCACGCAGCCTTAACAAAACACTTGCAATCTTGTGACTTCCTCGTTCCTCACATTTTGAAGGGGATAAACCTTTTGCACAAATAGAAGTTTTTGGTAGAAGAAGCACAAAGCACATGACCAAATTCCCTTTCACCTCGAATAAATACATAATGTTTGCATATTCAGGCCTTGGATTTCTTTGAGGCCTTTTTTTACCACTGTTACAGTTCTCCAGCCTTCAAATGGGAGAAACAAAAACATGTACAATGAGTTCAATGAAAAATACTTTCTCTTAGAAAGAGCTTAACAAGAAACTGAAATGAAGGATCTTCTTGTATGCCTGTACCTACTGTCTTGTGTATTATGGATCAACTCTGCACTCTACACCAGGATACTACAAATAGAAATGTGTAACTCCAGTAACATTTAAGTAGTTCTTCCTTGTCTATGCCAGTGACTGAGCTCATTTCTCCTGAAATTCAGTGCTCAGATTAAAATGTAAATTTTTGCTAGGGCTAAAACATCCTTAGCTAACTCAGGAACCCAACCTGTAATACTGGATGCTGATGCTATGGAAGACCTGTGCCGATGCTATGGAAGACCATTTGTTAAAGGCTAAACAGAAGCAAATTCCAGTCAATATGCCTTTTGTAGAATTCAAACCTTAATAAAGGGCTTCATATTCAGTTTATTGTTAGATTTATCATTGATCTTGAAATTATTCCTGTAAAAATTCAACCATTCCACTTCTGTATGTAGGAGACCTTGGATGAGCCCATAGAACAATGACCAGCTTCTACTATTATGTGAATAATATATATATGAAAGGCATAAAATAATCAATTGTATGTTTAATGAGATACAAAACTCCAACTGAGCTGATGTATTATGGGTGAAATTGAATATAATAAAAAATATTGCTTTCAAAAATGAGTGCTCTCTGAGTGCTCCAGGGATACAGATGTTGCACAACACCTGAAGTGTGACATAGCCTTCATCTAAAGGCAAAATTATGCTAGTTCAGAAAAAGCATTGCTGAACTGAGTTCACAGTTAAAACTCGCAGTCCTCAAGCCTGCAGTTTTCTGAAGCATCTAAAAACTGTTTTAATTTTTTAATTTGTTTTTATTGCCTATATATGGTTATCCTGAACTCTCAGAACAACTGAAAGATGAGGAGAGCGGCTGTTTTTATTTTCCCCAGGCGTGCAAGCAGCTAACCAGCCATCTCGTCAGACACTCAGCCCTTGCATGACTTCCACACAAAAGAAACCCAAGTATGACGAAGGCAAGCACTCAGGCTTGTCAGTGAAATCCTAAAACATTTCCAAAGATCTCTCAACCTTGGCAAAACAACTGGCTTTCAATTTCCAGCAACCTGCCTCACCAACAGCCAAAGCTATCAAAATTTAGATGTGAAATAATTTCCTTTGAAGCAGCCAAAGAAACAGAATAATAAAAGTGAAAAACACAGGATGAGAGCAAAGTCAAAGCTGTGTTTAAATACAAAGGAATTTGTCCAAGCAAGGCTCCAATCTACACAGGAGATGACTGGGAAAAAGTAAAGATCCCTCAGCTTCCCAGCCTCATAAGGTTTGGAATTGTGAGTTGGAATGCCTACATGAATGCTGCTTCGTGAGTGGTGGAACTTGGGACGCTGTTCATCTCATGATAGGAAGAGAGGAACAACCTGTAGTGCCCAAGCAGGATGTGGGTTTGCAGCAGGGTTCGAGTCCGTATGGAAAGATGGAATTGCTTGGCAGCAGTGGTGCAGTAGCACCTGCCTCCTTCCCAGTTCCCCACGTGCCAAACATGTCTGGCACAAAAATAAAAGGCATGAGAAATACAGCACTGCTGTCCTGGCAATGGATTAAGAGCTGATGCCATAGCAGGAAAGCCTGAGGGAAGAAGTTAAACAGCAACACATTCAAAAGCATAATGCCAGTTTATAATTAAAACCCAACCATCTTGTAGAAGAGCACGAGAGCATTTTGTTCATCCCACCCAAGAGTTTATTTAGGCTGTTCTAGGTAGCAGGTCTTAATTCCAATCTCTCTCCAGGACAAGTGTGAAGTTTTCAATTTGCAGATTAGTAGCAGTTTGCTGAATGTGTGACTTCAGCAGCTTGCTCGTCTCGTACAGCTACAAAGGGAGGCTTTGCAGTTCTGACAGCTCTATGAACCACTTTTAAACCAAAGCCTGCATTCACTGGAGAACAAAATTAGACACAGGAAGCTTGGTATGAAGTGGACTGTGTTAACTAGACACTCAGGAGAGATCTTACTGCTCTACAATAGGCTATAATAACAGTAATTCATTGGTCATTTACTGCCATGAAGGTATAGAAGCATTTTAAAATAACACGTAAGAAGGAAATTCAAGCTGAGGGGACTTTTTTCCAAGAATTCTTCCGCTTTTTCAACTTGCTGAACTTCCAATGCCTAAATAAGTACAACATTCCTTTTATTTCCTACAATTTTACTGGTTGAACTGCTGAAGCAGTTCATTTAAATATTTAGGAAGTCCAAGACAAAGGGTGAAACTTATCATACTCCATCTTATCAATGAGACTTGCAGTCAGATTTCACAAATGTAGTGAACTGCAGCAGCAGATTTTACCATGTGAGTGGGTTAATGCTGACTACACGCACTATTCCTGCAGGCATTTGCCAACACAGTCTGGGCACAAAGAAATGGACTACTGGAACAAAGAGTCTTAGACTTCAAAGACTGGATCCTATGTCAGGAAGAAAGCAAAAAAAAAGAATGACCTCTCTCTGTCACAAGAAAATACACTTAAAATCTCTCCTGAGATTCTTATCCCTAGAATGAATCACTACTACACGTTTACGTACTCTTGACAGGAAATCCAGAGCAACTAAGTCAGTAAGTCTCTTTCTAATAAAGGGGTTATTTTTTGCAACCTTACTCAGTATTGCAAACTTTTACACTCTTCCTACTACTAAATAAATATACTAAGCTTGTGCTAAATGTTTTGAGTTTGGTACAGATCTCACAGAGCAGGTAAAACAGCAGGATAGCTTGATTACATCTTGACATCCCCATCAGAAAGAAAATACACACTGTTGGATTCCTCTACATCCATTTAAAGACAGAGTAAGGCTTTTCCTCTGCAGGTGATAATGCACATCAATAACAACTGGTCTTACCTGCCATCTGTAAGCTTAAGCCAGTATCCAGTTTGCTGCGTGGCTTGGTGCTGATAAACAAATAACAGAGAACACACACAGTGATGATAAAAGCAAAGAGGACCACTGCTGCTATTGACAGGCCCACGAGTGCTCCAACACTAAGAGAGAAAAACAAAGAAATTAAGTGTACAAACAGCCTGGGGTACCCATTAAAACAGTGGTCAAGATGATGTCTGGAGTTTACTTGTACTCAGGCATGGGAGTAACTGTGTATTTTAGTGTAAACAAAAGTTTAGAGCTCAATACTTCAATTGCATAAACTGCAGCTATTTCACTGCCCTCAGAAGGGTCAATGTCATTACACAGTAGTTGAACATCTGGCCCTCAGTGACATTTCCTGCATACTACTCCTGAGTCTGATTTAAAGCATATTTATGAAAATCAGAAATAACTTCATGCAGTAACTGACATCAGTGAGATCAAAAAGTTCTTCAGTGCAATACATATTCCTAGATAAGCAAAATATCACATGCATACACAGAGGGTGACTCCAGAGCTCCAGGCAGCTCAAACAACATGACTATTAAAGCTGGATTTTTAGTCGGAAATGCCATTTTTATACTATAAAAACATGCAAGCCATGTTATTCAATTCTGTTAGCAGCTTTTCAGAGCAGGATGGAGTACTGTGATCACTGATGTGCCTTTGTGTTAATGCAATAAATCTCCAATCAAGACTGGAGAAATTCTCCCATGATCTTTGTCACAGTGAAAGGAAAACTAAAGCTGAATTAGTTTACTCACAATATCAAAGGCATCAAAGAAGCAGGAATTAATTACTCTGGAGGCCAAACATACAGTACTATATGTAGATTTTATCAAGGTACTACTCCTGCAGGATAGAAGCTACTTTATACATCTCCCATAGGCATACAGTAAGACAGTATATGTATATACAGAAATCTCTCCTGATTTCCAACTCTTATTTTCAAGTCTTTTCCTAACATAAAATTCGCATGATGAAATAAAGGATCCAATACAATACAGTCCAGCTATCTGTACACTCTCCTGGGCCATTTGATGCCTTCCAGTCCTCTATTCTACCTATTCTAGTCCATGCCAAAGATCCTGACTTCTGGTGAAATTAAACAGCAGCCTTTTGGTCACAGATGAGGAGTCTGAGGACTGACCATCCTTGTATTACTGCTCTGGTATATTTACAATTTTGACAGACATCAAAAGGATAGAAGAGAGACGAATGTCTTGAATTCTACAAGCTCCATCCTCTAGTCATAAAAATGCCTTTATATATCACTGCTATCAGGGAGAAGTCAACTCTACTGTGGCCTTGCAGGAAGATGAGAAGAATTGTGCCTTGGGATGTTTTTATGAATTTTACATTCAAGCTACTGCAAAGCTTCTCTACAAGCTCCCACAGCACCAGCACACAGATATGTCCACAGGAGAACCTCTTAAAATCAGCAGGATGAGAACAGTAGATATCGCTATGATTTTCACATGCAGTTTTCATTAGTTACTGGTCAGATTCAGTAATGAAGTTTGGGCAATATTTAGCTCCATGCACAGCTAAAATAATTTGTTATCACCAAAATGGTTCTGAAAAGAACAGCTTTACCCTTCGGAAGATTTTTCCTGGTATTTATCATCTGTATCAAATAGGATGTCCTTATGTGTTTGTGCATATATGCACATATTATGCAAATTTTTCCTAATTGTTTTTTGGCTCAAACAAAACTTGCAGGTAAGCAATATTCTGCTTACTGTGGAATCTGAATATGACCTACAGTCAGAGATCTCACCTGGGTACTGGCCTTATATTTCATTTTCACTTGGAACACCCTGACCCAAATAGACAAAACAGAAGAAATACACAGGAGGCTGAATAGCCACAGAACCAAGTGATACAAAACAGAAACAGTTATTTCCGCTTTTTTGTCATGACAGTACAAAACAGCCCTATTGTAAGATTCCATTTAAATTCCAGTCTGCAGTGCAGGACTAAGGAGGCTGCTCACCATTATCCAAACACTGAGCAGTCAGCTGCCCTAAAGCCGAATAGATCAAGTACATATTAGTGATTATACATTTTTCTGTTCAGGAATCTGTTACTTCTTGGATTTAGCTCTCCTCCATGCAGTTGTAGAAGATGACATGAACAATAGCTGTGTATTGCACAGCGCAATGCATCTTCAGTATCACTACACAACTTGCGCAAGGTGCTTTGTGAGTTACAAAAGGCAAAGGTAAGAAAAACCTGAGGAATTCTCCAGGTCAAAAACTCATCATAGGTTATTTGCTACACGAAATGTTTCTCATGCTCCAGCAGCAACATGAGAAGATCTCACCAGCATCACAAAACCAAATACTCTGATTGCACTTCCTGAATGAATCAGAAATCAGGACAATTTGTACTTACTCTTTTTAAACACACAATGTTTCAATACCAGATTGTTCTTAAAGTGCTGAAGCCATCAACCCACAGAGAAGGTATAATTAAGTTCTGTAAGATTAATTTTGGGTTAAAGCTTGGGGATGGAGGGTTGTTTCTTAATTTATCTAATTCAGAGAAATTTAATACGTCTTTCACAGCTCTGAATACTGATATTTCTTAACCAGAACACAATCTTTTCTTTCCTTTTTACTAGTTAAAGCTGTTATCAGAAACTAAATACCAAATAACTATCATCACTGACCACTTTAGCAATTACACTCCTCTGAAACTAAAGACAACCTTATAGCATGTCTTCTAGATTCTACAGCAATTATTGTGGTGCTGCATATCTGCTTTACAAAAGCTCTTGCTAAAAGCATTTTGACACCTTCCATTCTTGACCTTAAACACTGTCTGAAGGCCACTCAGTAGTCACATGGTAACAGTCTACAGGCCTCAGGGTCTCTGTCTTCAAGATCAGTCTTGTGACAGCAGAGACATTAAACAAGCAAACTAAAAAGTCCCTCTTGCCCACAGCTGTGGCCTCATTAGTGAGCAAAACCCTTTTGCATTAACAACCCACTCAACCCCAAAGCAATGATCTGGTACAAAGATGGCAAAGAAGGCTTAGGGGTAGCCCTGACATGAGCAATATTAAGTTTGGTAGGAGATCCAAACAGAACTCTGCCACGTTACTTTCCACATAAAGATAGAGCCATACCACACATTTCACTACGGAGTGCCACATCCAGGCCTGCAGCACAGCCAAAGGCTTCACTCAGCAGAGAGGCTCCACTCTGCCAGCAGCCTCCCCAGGGGCTCCCCAGGCTGTGTCCAGAGAGCTCCTGAGTGGGTCATCGACCTGTCTGTCAGTGGATGCTCAGCATCACACACCTACAGTTATTTTTAGTCCATAAAATTAGTCCATCCACACCAGCAACAGCCAGGAAAAATTTAAATATTGGCTAAGCAGAGGCAGTATTGCCCACTGATAGGCTAAAAGGAAGCTCATGAGTCACCCGGATCCGAGTAAATCAAATGTTCCCAATGCCATTGTTGCAGTGACGTGTTGTTCATAGTATTTGCAAAGCACACAGATAAATATTCTCAAGAGACTGGAAGAATGGGCACAGAGGAACAAAAGACTTGCTATTTTGGAAAGCCAAAACAGATGCCTGGAGGTCGGTACAGCCAAGCAAAGCTTGGCCTCAGTATTAGGCCACCATGGCTCTATGGGTATTAATTAAGAAAGCATTTTGAGTAAAATCTATACTTGGCTTGACAGAATTTAAATAAAATACGTATTATTACAGGCAACTTAAAAGATACAGCTTTGGAGTGGATATTATAATTCTATTTGATACTGAAAGATGCCATTAAATTAGCAAAATAAAACTTCACAGAAGAGTGACAAAAATAAACCTAAAATATTTTAAAACAAAGAGAAACAAAAAGGCTGACTGAACGTAACTGCTGCAGTTCAGTACAAATACCACATGTTCAGCATTTCTCCCCTTCCACTCAGCTTGGGAGGTAAAGCAGATGTGACAACTGCATGTGCATGCACAGCACACTGCTCTGGAGGCTGAGCTGCTCAGTGTTTTGCTCACTGGTGTTTTATAGCATCTGTGTTTTGTGGATTCAAAAGCTGAATAACCTTCTGATGAATTCTGCCTTTTCCTAATGTCACCTTCCCTGTTCCATGGGCTCCTGACAGCTCTAAAAGACAGCAAAATGCATCCTTTCCTCTTCTTTGCAGAAATAAGTCTTTCAAGATCTATGATCTAAAAACAAAAAACAAACCCAAAAAAACCAAAACAAAAAACCAAGGAACTATATTATTTGACTTTAAATACCAGAAAAAAAAAAGAAAAGAAAAAAAGAAAGTATAAGTCATATATTAATAATACTATCAATTGCATACAGAAATTAATAATAGTATTCATTACATATAATAAATTCTGGGGGAAATACGAAATGTGTCAGAGTTGCCCAATGGTCTATTATCTATGATAGTCCAGCAGCTCCCAGTACAGCAGGTGTTAGGATGTTGTCAAACATTGCAGTTTTTGCAGAAGTGGGAGGGGAAAAGAGGGTTCCATGTTGCTAAGGGATAGGGCAGTGTCTGGTTCTAAACATAGAACAGGCAGTAGAGATTTGGCAAGAAAAAAGAAGAGCACAGGCCTGCAAGAGACTATTGCTTCAGGTTGCCAAGGCTGCTGGCTTCTCCATAAACTGCTTCCATCAGATCTGGATGGTGAGGGGTCTGGCCATGCCGCTCCCACAGCAGGAAAAACACAAGTGAAATGTGCAACAGTTTCCTGAAATTCTACCTGGTGTGCCACCAAACTGAAGTAATCCCTGAGATATCACCAACCACTTGTGGGGCAGTCAGTCACTGCTTTCAAATATCTGGGGGGAGGCAAGCAAATGAAGATTTAAGAAAAGAAACCTAAAGCTCTGGAGTACAGCACAACCTGAAACAATTCCCCCATCAGAGCTTCCAACTCCTTTCCCTTCCTCAGTACAGTCTATCTCCAGACTTACCTTGGCTGGTTTGCCTAACTCTTGTTTAGTTTTAAGCCTTAAGGGTTTCAAGTCTTAAAAGTGTGTCCTCAAAGGCTGAAAGAAGCATTTTAAGGATTATTTTAACATGTGGTTGTTACCAACCAATATAAGTAACAGTCTAGTGATCACCAAAACATTCTGAGAGGCCAGAAAATGTTATTTTTATGTTCTCCTTAAACTCCTAATTTAACTGTCATGTGAAAATGTACGCAGTTTTCAAAGTGATGTGATACTATAATGTTCCCCGTGTGTTAATAACTAAAAATCATTCTATTTGTTACTGAAAACACTTATAGGAAGTGGTTGAATTCTAACCACTCAGTAACTGTGCTTAGAGAGGTAAATTGTATTTATTCACCTGTTTTCTACAGTGAATATAGTCAGTTAGGGCAGAAGTTAAGCACAACCAAAACTCCACGAATGGCAATTTCCTTGAGTCTTTTTAGCAGCTTAGGGCTACCGTAGAAAGATGAAAAAAAATCCTTAATTTTCAAAGTTTGGGCCCAAATTTCTGACTTAGGTGAAGACTAAGCAGTCACTTCTCAGACCCTACAAAATCTTTTTAAAGGAAGAACCTCCAGAGAGGTGTTTCATTAAATCCTCTCCTGGGATTCAGTTCTTGGAGGTAGTTTCTGAAAAGATCAAGCTTTATGAGTCTTCACTACAATATCCAGATGAGACATTGTGATGCAATATTGACTTATTCCTTCAGTTCTTCTGCCATTTTGAGAAAGTTTACTGTGATTGAAACAAAGACTATGCAAAAAAATATAACATTAAAACAGTATGAGTATTTCATAGCAGAAGTGTAAAAAAGGACACTTGGAGATGTCTTCTCACATCAGAGAAGCCGAGTAATTCTGTGTCAGTCACAGAGGTGGATGGCTGGGGGATCCCCACAATCAACCCACTTTTCACCAGACAAAGTAGATTTTAAATAATAATACATTAAATATTAGACCAGATTAATTAAGCTAGTAAGTCCTCAGTACTGGATAGCATTAACTCACGAGCCCTGAAGGAATTCACACGTGGAACTGCAGAGCTGCTGGCCGAGGTGCTGAGTGTGTCTGGTTGCACAGTGCTGAATCTGAGCCTGGCTATGATCCCCAAGCAGTGATGCCCCTGCTCACCTTCCCCGAATATGAGGGACAGGTCCTTTGATGGTAAAGCCTCTACCCCCAACCATCTCGTTGCCATGCTGTACCCACAGGAAGCTGCTGGTACTTGCAGCTTCCTGACATAAAATCTTTAATGAAAGGATCGGCATGAGGATGAGGGGAAAACACTGCCTCGTTAACCTGCTGGAGTCTATGAAGTGTCAATAGGCAGATGGATAGAGGAACCCAGCAGAGTTAGATGTCTCAAAAAGCCTTTGGACACAGCCCTGCACTGAAAGTGGGGTTAAAAAGACTGAACTTATATAGGATTAGGGAAAGGTTTTGCCACAAATTTAAAGCTGCTCAAAAGCATAAGGAAAAAAGTGCAAGGCTAAGTGGTCTCTTTTTAGTGTAAACAAAAGCCACTGAGACTGATTTTTCTCCATATCTTCATCTATGACCTGGTGAAGAAGGAAATCTGAGTTTCTGATGATCCTAAGCCCCTACAAGCAATCAAGTGCTGAGGGCAAGGGATGCTAGAAGACTAGCAGAAAACTGAGTGAACAGGCGGAAGTGATGTACATGAGTTTCAGTGTACATATTGTAATGTATAAAGAACAAAACCAAGCCTACATAGCAATGAACTCAGAACAGGCAGTTCTGAACTTGAGAAAAGTTTCAGAGTCTTCAGTGACAGCTCATTGAAATCATGGAGTCAATGCGAACTGGCAGCCAAAGACATCAACAGTACATTGGCCACCAACAGGAAGGATTTTGAGAGCGAGACTGGAGGCAATATTTGGCCACTGTAGAACCTTGCCACACCCACGTCTTAGGCACGCAGCTCCAGATTAGGCACCTCTAAGATCAGCCCTGCAGAGTGAAAAACAGTATGGATGAGATGCAACTAAAGTAACTTGTGTGACATAGCATCTGCCTCAACGATAATCCAAAAGCTGTTTGGTTTGGAAAGGTGAAAGCTGAGAACAGATGCACCAAACACTCACAACATTTTAAACACTGTGCATAAACTGAACCTGCAATTACTGTTCACCAAATCTCACAATCCTAATACTAGAGGGCACTCAGGAAAACTAGCAGGGAACAGTATTAAACAGATAAAAGGATCTATCTTCAAACAGCAGGTGGTGACTGCTGCCACCAGGGCTGCAGAAGTAGAAGGTATAAGCAAGCCCAGAAGGGGATTTGACAGAATCAAGGATAATAACAAGTCCGTAAGAAACACAGTGGAAGCCCTATGCAGAGGTGTACTAACATGCTGACACGGCCAGCATGGATGCTGTGGAGCCCGAGAAGAATCAGGCACAGAAAGCAGCCGGGCTGGCTGAGTGCAGCTCTCCCTGCCGCTGCTGGAGATCCAGCCAGAGCCAGGCGGATCCCTGCACTCTCCCGGGAGAGCACCAGGCTCGTTATCTGCCCCCTCCGACTGGAAAGTTACGTAGTGCTTTATCCTACACGGAAAAGTAGCTCAAGTCACTGGGAACTTTACGGCACGCAGCATCTTACGCGCTCAGGCCCCGAGACAGCCGCTCCCCTCACACCCAAAGGGCGGGAGACGCTCCGGATGCTCTGCCGGAGGCACCGAGCGTTTCCCAGCGCTTCCTTACGAAGACCACGAGTTATTTCCTTCAGAAACTACCCTGGCACGAGCAAAAGTCTCTCTGGGCTGAAGATGCAGCTCTACCGCTACTCTCAGCGGGACAAAGGCAGCCTGCAAGTGCCCGCTACAAGTACCTCACAAACACACACCCGAGCCGAGCTCGGGCGAACACGGGTCTCCCGCTCGGAGCCTCTACCCCGGCAGGCTCCGCCGCTCCCGTACCTGAGCCACCACATGTAGCTGTGCTCGTAGGGGAAGAAGCTGTGGGGGTCATCGCAGCAGTACTTGACGTCCTGGAAGCCGCAGCAGAACACGGCCCGGGCGTCGCCGCCCGCCCGCGGGCAGCTGAACCCGCTCACCAGCACCTTGTCGGCGTTGAGGTAACTGCTGCACTCGGCGCTCATGGCGCGGCCGCCCGCCCGCTGCCCGCCCGGCGCCTCTGCTCGGCGGCACCCAGGCGGGAGGGGAGGCGAGGCGAGGGGAGGTGAGGCGGCGGTGACGGGCGGGGCCGGGCGGGGCCGAGCGGGCAGGGGGCTGCGCTGGCGGCGGGGACCGCCGCGCCCACTGGCCCCAGGGCCGCCACAGGNGGGCTGCGATCTCAAAGGCTGGCGCTCGGCTGTCCCTCAGCGCTGGGTCCCGTGTCGAGGGGAGCTTTCAGGGGTCCGTCCTCATCAATAACCTTGGTGGGGTCTCAGGACAGGCAAAGCAAGGAAAGCATGGGGAGGGATCACACTTCTGTGGGACTCAGCCTCCCTTGGCTTGATGAGGGGGCAAAGGCTCCATCTCACAAACAGACTCATCGCTTAAAGATGCACTGCATAAAGTGAGAGGATGAATGACAGTGATGTGGCTGGTGCAAAGGCTCCGGAAAAGGGGAGATCAGGAGAAACCAATGAGTGTTGAATATCAACGAAGAAAAAGGCTAGATAATGATGAGATTTTGTGAGAGTTGTAACTTCATCACTCGAGTTGTTCTGATGAAATCAGATATAATCAGATCAATTATTTTCATGAAAAATTGAGGACTGACTTATTTGAAATGTACACAGGAAAATGATCTACCAAAGACCAGAACGCAGCCTTTTGACCTCAGTTATGTCAATAGTGTCAGTACATGTTGGGATTTAATTGTGTCTCTCGTGTTATTTGAGATTAAGAGACCAATCTCCTGGCCATTTGATTCACAAAGACATGGGGACCGTTTTTCTGTGATTGAGGAAAGTCTCTAATGAGGGAAGGATGGGTGAATCTCAGCCCAAAAGCCATCAGTTAGTTGCCCAGATCGTGTATGCATCAGTCAGCTAAACAACATGTAGTGTGGTTCAAACGAAGAAGTCCTGGGGTAAATGTCATGGTTTTGGAGACTGATTCAAGACTTGGTGAAGTTGCCAATACTGTGTTCACAACAGAGACCTAAGAAAGTCTTGCAACTTCCCAGGATGGAGAAACGTCTAATTCCAGTCTTACAGGTATTAATCTTTTGAAGTGTCTTTATGTACCTTGTTCAGTTGCTAACAACTATTTTCTTCCAAAACGTGAATTCCCATGCTTGCGTTTTTCTCTGATTCTCTTTATCCTTCTGGGATTGTTTTTGTCTTCATCTTATCCTTTCTTGATCTGTTTCCACTGAGGTTCTGTTCATACCAGAATTCAACAACCCAGGCAGAGAGTCATGAATCCAGGAGTCATTCAGTTCACCTTTTCAAGTGAGCATTCCCAAATTAAGTGGTCAAGAGATGTTTAGGAATATAGAACATTCTCAGTTAATTTAGTATTTCACATTTCTATTTTACTTTTGGAGATTTTTCTCTCATCATTCGGAACGCAGATAACTATTTTCCTCTCAGAATTATTACTGCAGTGATTTGGAACAAATAAAATTACCATTACAGTTTTATGCTCAGTCTTACACAAACTTTCATTCATACTTAATGAGTATAAGGTAGATCTGCATCAGAGTTGGAGTAAGGGTGGAGTCTTTGTCCAAACTTGAAGAAATTTGGTTTCAAAGAAAGCTGAAATGTTCTGAGGTGGCAACATCTTTTTTCATTTGTTTGTTTCATCAGTCAGTGTACTCATTCATACCAGCAATCAATTTGTATTTGCCATGATTACTGGGTGACGATAATTAGCGTGCTTAGTTGTTCCAATTATTTGGAAAGATTTATATGAAACATTAGAAATTACCTTTGAGTTATCTACCTCAGTGACTGAATTAACTATGTAATTGCTGGAGGATTTAAATAAAAAAAAACATTCTCTTTTGATGAGACACTCAGAAACAGGATTTGAAGTGGGAGTGGGAGGCTCTTCACTGGCCAGTGGAATAGGTGCATCATCTTTTATGTCAGAAGAAAACATCACATTCTTTTATCATTACAATTACAAAACACAGACCTCTTCCAGTCAGAGCTAGTGGTTTAGACCTCATAAAATATGTTGCCCTCTCTCTTCACTATTACAAACCTCATTTATGTTACTACACAGATGACCATCAAGACCAGTTCTCTCTGCTGAGTGACAAGTGTGTTTCAACCTAGCAATGAGGTCATCCAGCTTTCAGAAAAACACAGATCAAAGACCTTTGTAGGACACTTGTAACTAAGAGAAAAATTATCTAGGTATTCAGGAGCAGCTTTCAGAACTGTATCCAAAACAGTTCTATTCTCTGAGTGCTGAACTATCACCCGTGTGAATATGGGTCTCTTCTGCTCTAGCTCTAATTCTGGTAAAATATGCCAGCTTTCTTAGATGCCTGCAACCCAGACTCTTCTGCAAATCTTTAACTGATTTACTGGAACTCACATTGGCTTCCAAGAGACTGTATAGCTATACTTGAAGCCTCTTTTCAAAATACTTGCAGCCATGGAGCTGCAGTTTTCTCTTTCTTATAACTGCTTTCAAGCCTTCCAGACGAACTCATAAACATAAATACATGTATGTTGTCTATGCAGTAATTAGAACACAGCACTTTTTGTAGTCATTAAAAATAATTGTAATCTTCATCTCAACTACAATTAATGTGAAAAGCATACAGTCTCTTATTTACTTATCCTGACTCCACAAGATATTGGCCAGCAGAACTGGGCTGGTTTAATTTTCTAGAAAATTACAGGAGTTTTTCTGGCTGATACAGTTTAGAGCAAAGGGAACTTGAGAGAGAAGCTAGAACTTCTTGATTTAGCCATTCCATTTAGAGACAACCCACAGTGAATTGTGCTTCTGCACTGACCACTACTTAAAAGCTAAAAACATTCACATTAACAGTTTTGGGACACATTTCTACCAGCCAACCTTCCGCAGAAAGTTAATTATGAACTATGATATAGCTGTCTAGATCAGCATCAATCCTCAAACCTACATGACAAGGTTTTCCTTAAGAGTATAACCTAATTATTAACTGGCAAAGAGCTGCATAAATTACTTTCAAAAGTAATCTGGTAGCAAATTATGCAATTAAACAAAATTGTCATTCCAAGATGGTGTAATGAGCTCTGATTAGGAGTAAAAGGTTAAATTGACATCAGGGTTAGTGTAGATAATGTATTTTATAATGTTTCATGAGCAGCAGGCACTTCAGGAAGACGGATGATAGCATAAGGTTCAAACCAAAAAAGGGGCACAGAAGTTTTAAGTGGTGCATACTTGCAGTACAGTGAGATGCTGTCACTCAGAGGACTGAAAAAGAACTGTGTGTATTAGTGAAGGACTGAAATCTATCAAGAGGATATGATACATGTTGAGTTCTGCTCTCAATACAACCAGCTGCAAGGAAGTTGCTCTCCCAGATTGTGCTTCAGTTTAACTCTGTAGATTTGTGGTAGTGATGGAGTTGTCTGACACTTGTATGCAAAAGTGTTTTTATTTTGAGATCCTCTCTGTGCAAGTGAACACATGTATAAAGTATCATTGTAGGAATTTTTCCTGTCACTCTAGAGCCTACCAATTTTGCTAGTCATTTTAACTGTACTTCACACACATTATCCTCTAATTCATTCTCCCAGTCAATATAGGGTATAGATTTTGACTTTAAACTGTCTCTCCTTCACAAAACTAAATAATGAAGAAGGAGAAAGTAATATTGAGCATCAGGCAGTTAGTTGGAAGTGGTTTCAGTCAAAATTTTAAGAGGAAAAATCAGTGACACAGGGATGTAGGAAGTGTTGACACTGGTAGTTTTGCAGTGAGGATGGAGCTCCGATAAGTAATTTGTGTTTGTATGGGTAATGGCCTCATTATCTACTGTGTTTATGTGCTGTTATTGGTAAATATTTCAGAATAATGACTCACTGCAGCAAATCTTATCTTTTTATACTTACTCTCCTATCTAGAAGTAGAATAATCAGATGCATAAAATAGTTTTCAAAACTGAACCCAACCAAATAGTCTTGACTGCAGTTTGTCTTCCTGGAGTGGTTTTCATTTTTTTCCTTTTCAGAAAGGAAAATTTTTTTTACTTATCTGAGTAAAAGGTACAGAATTGGCATGTTCCTTATTCACAAAAAATCTCACTCTTGATGCTGCCTCAATCATTTAACTTTGCTTTCATTTATCCTGCTTGTAAAATAGAATTATTTATCATTTTACAGAGAGAAATATATATTGTAATGCATTTTCTATTTGAATAGGAGGATGCAAATTTTAAAAGATTCTAGCAAGTATGTTCTTTCTGTATGTAGGGGATGATTGGGGGATAGTTCTGAAACTGAGTTACTCAGTTACAAGACAGTTAGAAATGATGGGCCTATTATTTCAGACTATTTAAGCAAGGTCTCCATCAGAGATAGCACCTGTAAAACATTCAAGCTGCTTGATCCTTTCAGCATTTATTCTACATTAATCGACAAAACAGAAAATTATAGATTCATAGGCTTGTATGAATTGTCACTTTCTGTCACAGTTTGAATTTACCTTGTCTGAAACTGAAGATTAAGGAAAAATACCTAAGTAAACAGGTTTGAAGCACTGATTTCTAAATTTCAGTGAAAAAATAATACAATAAAACATCTTCCCACCATTTTCATGGTAAACTCGAGCTGAAGCTTATTAATTTTCTTCATTTTGTTCAACCTCTTAGGTCAATAATTTGGATTCAGTCCTATTAAGGATATTTTTAAAACATCAAAAGTTGTTTTGTTATAAAACTATATAAATTTTTCGCATATTTTCATATGCCTTGGCTCAGAATCCTTTCTGCCACTTAGCCATCATAGAGAAGTTTAATTCTAATTTATAATTCAAAGAGATGCAGATATCAATAGCAGCAATAATTTTTCCTCTTTAACCCTCCCACACAGCTGTCTTTACATTTTGTGTGTAGGGGGTAACATCATCTGTTGTTAAAGTTCTGCAGCAGGAGAAAAACTTTCTACAGGAGCCTGTTGACAATTGCTTCTGATTTTAAAAAGCTTTATTGTTGGGACTGAAGTTTTCTGTCCTGTGTGAAAGAAGGTGTTAAGGCCAAAGATTTGGGCTCTGACCCAGTTTGGGGTAAGAAACTGGAACTGGTGTGACAAATGTAAGAATTGGAGACTGGGATTTGGCAGTTAGAGAGAACAGAGATAGGGTGAAGAAGTGGGAGTAGGAAAGAGGCAAATTGAAAGGACAAGGCAAAGAGGAGCAGCCTTTGGATTAACAGGACCTCTGTGCCCTACTTATGAATCTTGGAACAGAACCCAAGTTGTCTGCTCGTTCCTCTTCTTTTTCTATCAGCAAATATGTTTAAATCCTGTGGAAAAATGTATGCTTCATTTAGTTCTCTTTCACACATGTGATGACAAACAGTGACCTCCTTATTTCATTAATTCACATGGCAAAACTCTTTGTGATGGTTTGAAATATTGCAGACAACTCATGTTGCTGCCAATATGAAATTCTGCTCTTGTTTTCTCTAATTGTTTTCAAACAGAAGAAATTATGTGTACAAAATTACATTCAAAGAATATCAGGTTACACAGAATTTAGAAATGCCAGACTTAGAGCTAATAACTACACTATTTTTGGAGAGATTTCAGCTCATTTCACAATGAATTTTTAATTACTTCATTTTTTACTCTTTTCTAGTGCATGGTCAAAAGGTTATTTACTGAATGTTAGCCATACCTGGTGGGAATACAGAATTACTTGAGCCATGGTTTTTGATAATACTTATGATCACTTCACAGGTACTAATTCATTTTTCCAGTGCTCTGGGGTGTGAGGGTGTTTCACTCCTGATATCGTTACATTGCTCACAAGCAATGACATGCCTTTCTTAGCAAGTGTTTTTTTGACAGACTTTCAGTTTTATTTTCTACCTTCAAAAGATCAGTTTTATTCCTCATTTCTGGTGCTGAAGGTGACTTGGTTTTCCATCTTTGAACACTACTAGATTTGGGGATACTGTAAAGAGAATCAGTTTCCACAGCCCTCCTGTCTTGGGCTGAAATTAGAAAGCCTTACTCAGTTTCAAATCCCTTTTCACTTCAGCAGTGGATACAAGGAGCAGTTGTCCAACATAAGTGGATGATCTAAAGGAAAAAAAGATATTCTTATTGTGAGCACCTAACATAGACTATCCCTTGCTAAGATGGTTCAAAACATTAAATGAATGTAGACTGCTAATAATGACTAGAGATTTAATAGTTTTTATGTCTTCGAGTCACTACAGGTCTTTCAATTTAGCTACATTTGCACAATAGCTATTAAAACCCAACAGTTCTCTCTTAATCTTATGTATCCCTCATTACCAGAGCACCTGATTACCACCCAATCTGTAATTAATGGAACTGCTCTTAGTGACAGACTAGGCGCTCTGAAGCTGGGCCAAGTGAGCCACTGGTCAGGTCTCCATCTCATCAGTCCTGCTTTGATGAAAGGATCACCAGCTACATCTCAGATGAGGGATTCATTTAATCTGTGTTAGTCTCAGTAATCAGATGTTCTCTTAGAAACTGCATGAAGCAATAAGATATATTGTATCTGTTCATCCTAACCATCTTCTCATCATTCTTCCATACCTGGAAATTGCACCAGGGATTTTGACAGGAATTGTTTCTCTGCTGCTACTGAAGCGAAATGCATCAGTGCAGCTCACTGTGATGGGCATGATGAACATCTCAACAGAAGTAGTCAAAGCAGAATCAAGCTAAATTATCTTCATTTACTGTAGCATTCTTGTTTATCTTATGGAAAGGAATGTAATTACTTCATTTGTCTGTTGCTGTCTATTTCTCCCTTTAACTGGTGCCAAAATAATCAACTTTCATGTATCTTTCTTTCTCTGGCTGGATTAACTGAAGGTGATAGATACATCTGTACAAACTTGGAAGCAGAATATTAAGTTCTCTTCTTTGCTTTTCATTCACTTGTTACGTGCTTTTGGGAAAATGGTATCACCCACATGCCTAATTGCTTCATCGATAAGATCAATATCAGGCCTTTTTTCATGATGCTCTGAGGTTTCTGTAAGTTTCAGTAACAGAACATAGTTATTACCATGTTAGCCTAAACATGTTCTACTTTACCATTCCTTATTATTACTATAGTTCCTCCATCAATAACAAGCATTCTTGGTTTTCATCTCACTAAATAAATATTCCTGTTTTGTTTTGAACCTCATTATATTCAGTATGTATTAAATTTAGACTAAAGCACTTAACATTTATTTTTTAAAAAATTGAAAAATCTGCTTTCTAAAATTTTTAAAAGGACAATTATTTAGGTTGTTTGGTTGGTTTGGGGTTTTTTTTTGTTTTGGTTTGATTTGTTTGTGGTTTTGTTTTGTTGGTTCTGTTGTTGTTGTTGTTTGTTGTTGTTGTTTTCTGTAACTGGGGATGAATTTGAAAGTTAACAAAAAGGTCTGCTGAGAAATTGCTTTTCCATTGGCATAATTAAGAATCCATCCTACCAGACTAAGAGTAAAGTCTTAATTGTTTGCAGAATAACTGTCCAAATAGTGTAAATTTGTGAAGGCAAGCCAAGGCCTGGTTGGTGTTAAGCCATAATTACATAATCTGAATTATAAAAAGCAAGGGATCCTCAGGTGAGGAGAAAACTGCAAGAGCTCATCTTGGGCCAGGAGTTCTGGATGGATTCATGAAAAGCTTGAGCCTGTGAACAGAGTTGTGTGTAGCTAACTGAGTCATAGAATCAGTGGAAAAAAGCTGCAAAAAAGACTGCTGTCATCATATCAGTTTTGATCATGGATGTTTCCTAGCTATTCATGTTGATTCACTGCATATTAGGAACTTTTCTAAAGCAGCACACAGATGTTTTTCCCAATCAGCTGGTTCAGTTATTGGGGAATGCTTTCTTCTTGCGTATGTACAGCCTTCTAAACATAAATATGGTATGAAGCCTCTTTGCTTCAGAGCCAGTGCAGTCACTGTTACCTGTGAGTGCACATGTATGACTGTGATTCTACATGCTTCTTTTTATTGTTAGACTTTAAATCAGCATTTGTATCAATGTAAAGGATGATAAGGATAAAAGAAGATGGAATTTCAATGATTTCTTTTTTTGCTTCATTGGTTGCTGTTTTATAATTGAATTGCATTTTAAATTCTACGTTCAGGCTGAGACGCAAGCACTGCACTGCCTATTCCAATGGAAATTTGAATTTTTTTCTCATTATAGGTCTAAAATTCATAATTTTTATCACACTAGACATTTTTACATTAGAAGCTCCCACTCTAAATTCTAATCTCTTTTCTGTTTCAGAATAATGCCTATAGGAAACTGTAATGTTTTTATATTACTCCAATTTGTTCTCAGAAAGTCTCAAACCTTGTTTAAAAAATGCAAGAATTGTGATTATATAAACAAAGTCAGCATCCTATACAAGGCCAAACATAAGCAGTAATTCACCTAACCTTTAAGGCTTTCCACATTATCTCTTGGGTACAGAAATTTTGAAAGTCTGACTATTCTACAACAAGAGGCCCTTGTATCTGGAAGTTGTCCGCATTTTTTGGCAGAATGCAAATGAGATGATTCTGTGAGGAGCTGGACTCAGTGATTTTATATGTCCATTCCAGCTCAAGATATTCTGTGGTTCTGTGCTATCAGCAATATGGAAATATCTGCCTTTAAGCGTAAAAAAGTTTGTGGGCATTCTTTCAAAATAATGCAGCGTCATTTCATTGCTTGTATTTAAGCCTTGCGGTAATTATTATAATAACTTTAAAAGGAGTCATCTTCCACACGGGAATGCAGAACGAAGAGAAATAACAAGAGTGTTGGCTCACTGCTGCAAGCCTACACAAAAGCAAACCTGGCGTGGCAGTCAGGAGAGTGCTCAGCATTCATTACTTCTCTGGAAATAATGGATGCCTTACCGTCTGTTCATTTTAGAAAATAATCCATTCAGCTCATAAATCAAGGGCCGAAATGTATTTAGAATAGTGGTAACAAAATCAGTCCCCTGCCACGAGGTCGCTCTTTGGTGAGTCACCATCTAGTCCCTGAGACGTCATCCTGCTCTTCCCAATAGGTAATAATTGCAAACAGGAAAGGGGACCAGTAAGTGGAATTGTCATTATAAGAGTTAGTGTATATATTGAGGGGGTTTTTAACTTATTTTGGAAGCTGCTAAAGTATATGAACAAAGATCACTAACTAAATTGCATTGGTAGTGACGTGCTAGAAGCACAACTGACTCTTTCTTCAAGTGTTTTTTACTTCATTATTCCCCAGTTGCTGTGGCTCAGGATGAGTTTGATTCCTCAGAACAGCTGGTTTCTTGCATTTCTGACATTCAAGCCAACTGAGAGCCACAAGAATGTGAGTTTATAACTGGCTGTTAGAGATTTAGTACACAAAAAAGCCAAATCTTTATAGATGCTAAGCACTTGGTCCTGCCAACACATCTCTGTAGCTATTGCTGGTATACCACATTATTTGTTTCTTAATTTAGGACTTATGTTCATGTTCATGTTCATGTTATGTCATGTTTAAGACCAGCCTCCATGTAGGATGTGATTTCATTCACTTATTAATTAACTAACCAATATTTTGCCTAGTATTATCAACTCTATTAAATGAGAGGAAAATAAGATTATGGACTGATTAATTCATATGCTTAGTATCAGAAGGAAGACATTTCCAATGCAAAAAGCCGAGTCCAGCACTGAGGGCACCCAGTCTGAACACTACACGATGCAGAGATCTGCAACAGATTTTTCACATGCAGTGCTTTAATGCATACAAAATGCTCTTGGAAGGAAAAAAATAATTAGGTGTGTCCTTGACAAAGAACTGGCTCCGACAAGAGGTTCAGAGTATTGCTTATTTGGAAGGACCAAGCACATTTCAGACTAGTACACAGTATTTAGAGCAAGGATTCTTCAGGAGGATTTTCAATAAATATTGAAGTGCTTAGAAATTACATTTTGCAGGATATGAAATAGACAAGTATTCACTGTAAGACTGGGATGCACAGGAGACTCAGGTAATTTTTGTTCATTGATCTTGTCATTGGTAGCAGTTACTGAGCTTCTGCACCCAGCAAAGAACATAAGGAAGAGCACTTCTTGGGACAGACTCATGAGAGGTTTTCTTCAGAGAGATTTTCAGAGGCTCAGTTGCCCTTGATCGTGGGGAACTGAATTTCAGCTACATCGGTGGAGTGGTTTTTCTGGCAGAAGCACAGGAGGCTGAGGCTCATCTTGATCTTTACAGCACAGAAGTATGTCCAGAGCATTCTTTGAGACCCAAGTCAGAATGAATCCACCAAGTAAGCACACTTTGTTGTGCTAAAATCTAATTAGCTAACTTGCTAGTCCTGGCACCAAACTAGAATGATCCTCTTCCATCCAGGGTTCCCCTTTCAACACATTGCCAACATAGGCATCCTAAATATCTCTTTTATCCTTTGTTGCCCTGCTGTTAATAGAGAAAGTGAGAAAATAATCACTGATTATAAACTAAACCAGAGAGAGAAAATAAAATTGCTTCAAATGATTATACCTTCCATTGGACCTCTTTTCCTCCTTTCATCTATTGTGTTTTGACCTACTAAAGAATACTTTTTAACAGGTACTTTGTGGAATGGGCTATCAACCTTTAATTATGTCAGAAGGAGACATCAAGGAAAGAATCAAAATAAATGGTCAGATGTGAAAGGCTAGAAAAACAATGAACTTTAAATTGACAGGTAAAATTGACAGATAACTAAGTCAGACCAGATTAAATATTCACAGGGAAGAAGAATTTCCCAGTAGATGACAGAGGATTATACATCCACTTGCCATAGCTGCAGGAACAGCTTTTTATTAGAGCTTGATAACAAAAGAATGCTTCTGCTCTATAATCTTCTTCTGGCATGGAAATAATTTACCCTGAACTTTCCATCTGTACATAAAATGACACCTTTTCAATACACACAACTTCCCACCTAAAACTTGGGAAAAGTTTATCCCTTATCTGTCTATTAGTGTTCTCCTAACTTCTTAAATCTTAAAAAAAAATCTGTATTACATTCTTCTATTTAAATTATTAAAATTATGCTGATCACATGTTAACCGCATGAATTATTCAGATTATATTATTTTTTAAGTCAGTTCTTTGAAAAGTTTTGGTTTTCTGAAACTGTTTTGATGAACTCTTTGTTCCCAGTTTCTTAATGGCTTGACAAACACATTTACTGAACATGCAGTTAACAACTAGAAATGGTGTCTTGCAATTCCCAGTACTCAATAAAACCGAGTGATTCATATAATCAGAGAGAGTCTTGATATTGCAATTTTACTCAATGATGTATTCCTGTTGACTTCAGCATAGCTAAAGGCAGAATAGATTGGCAGCCTCTGAAGCTGGCAAGACTTTTTTGAAAGAACAGGAATTGTCAATTTTTTTAACCAAACTGTTCCCTAAGCTGAAACTTGTAGAAAAATATGTTTCGACAAAATTCACAAAACCAGTTTTCTAAGTTTTAAAATCATCAAATCTTTTTCTATTGGCATTTAGATTCTATTTCTTGGTTTGAAATTCTTTTCATTTTTAATATTTTATTTATGAAGTTTGAAAACATCAGTATCAGCTTTGAAGTGTTTCTCATCAGTTATATCCAGCTAAATGTTTCAGCTTAACCAAACTGACAGCCGAGGGGTTACTTTTGCTTGAAAAGTTAAAATACTGTGCCTGGATTTGGAAGAGGAGATTTCAAAAGTAAAATGCTTATATGACAGAAAACATTTCCCTGCATATCTCTAGTGGTTAGCGGTCTCTCCAGAGGACAGGAAAATACCAGTAACAAAATAAATAGTATTTTGAATATAGAAGTAATGACAAATCAGAATGAGTGGTGTGACTCTAACTAAGGGTTAGAGCAGCTGGTTTATAATTTAAACAGGGAATTCAGCAAGCTCTTTACTTAAGGGGAAGAGTTTGACTATTGTGCCCTTTTCCAAAGAATGGATGAACAATCTGTGGTTTATGGATATTTTCCTTGCCAGCTGTTCTTTATTTATCATTGTCAGACTTCCTTGCTTGATAAAGAAAAATGTAATGGTTTATCCTGTAGTTCAGATGGAAGTACTAATTATGATGAAACAGCAGTGCCTTTAGGGCAAGGGGGACAAAAAAAACCAGAGAACTGTTTTCTATAATACAATAACAGCTTTCTTACTGCATCTTTCACTTCAGGAAGCTAAAACTACAGCTCTCTGAAGCTGGAATATCTGTAATTTCTGTCTGATGGGGAGGTGTTCCACAGAACTGCAATTACAGATCAGGCATTACGCAAGTTTGTTCTCCACGTAATTGTACTTCAGTCTTTTCTATTGTTCTAGAATAGTATTATTTCCTTTTACTGTTACTGTTCCATTGACACCTTTTCCTGGTCTTAAAAATCAAGAGCCAAACACGGTTAAGAGGGAAAAAGGGTTTTACCTCGGTATTTATTGAAGGACCCTCAGGTGCGCCGAAATACACATCGAAACGCCCCCTGAAGAAATGGCCTCCCACGATGTGATGTGTGTGCAATTATAGGCCTTGCTAATTAGCACATCTATCAAAGATTCCCCAGTGAGGGACTCCAGCGAGACCCCTCAGCGAGGAACCTTCCCCTGGATGGGCCTATCTTTGTTTATAGAATGTGTTCTGGAGAGGACCTTGGTGTCTGGGGTTTCCAGGATGTTTGGTCTCTTGGCTTAATGGAATATTGGGTCTAAGAGAAGTTATCAAACTTAAAGAATTGTAAGTATGTGGGCTAAAAGCACTAAGAATACATAAAAGCTATATAGGAGGGTATAAAAAGGGGTATAAAAGAAAAAGCAAAAAATCATCATGGCATCACCATCAATTAGTGCTCAAGGAATAATCTGTCTCTGACTAGGTGGATGCTGTTAGTTCTGCTTGAGTAGGGGAAAAGAATCTCCATCAGCAGAATCACCTTAAAAACGTTGATGTCAGTGCTTACTTTCCAGAATACAAGTCTGCTTACTCAAAACACGATGATCCTTCAATCATTCTTGTTTCCAGGAATTAATTTAGGAGATCTTCTTGTTGAGCAGGTATTGTGCAGTGCTTTGAGATGTAACAGCCCATCTTATCTCTTAGGCAGGTAGACTGATGGCTTGGATCAGGTTTTCTAGGCTAAGGATGGAAGGTTACTTGGGCTGCCTTCAGCTGCTGTGCAGAGACAGCTGGAAGAGGGCAGCCACTGTCGCTAGAAAAGCCTCCACTGTTGTCTATGCAAAGGTGCTGCAGAGTTGGCATAAAAGATGTTTTGTTGTTTCTTATCCTATATTGTGGGCATCACTGTGTTTGTGAGCTGCTTAGGTAGACGAATTACCTGTGTAGCATCAGATCACAGATCCCCTTTGAGATGATGTTTGGTATGTGATTTGATGTAAGCTTAGTGATTTCCTCCTGTTCTGCGTATGTCTCTGCTATGGAGCTCTAATATGGTTAAGAATTAGTCCTCAGATTTGGTGCTTTCAGTATCTCATATGTCAAAAGGTTTGTAAACTCCTTTGTGTTTTGTCAGTGATGCTTTTACTGCAGGATCTGTTAATTGTCACAGAGAATACCTGATTTCTCTGCTTATTTGACTCGGTGAATGAATCAGAAGTAAGCTTGTTAAATTCCGTGTGGCTCTGTGAGTAGATGAAGTATATACTTACCTGTGCATAGAATATATTTTGTTGGTTCAATAATCAGAGGTAGCACAACATTCGTTTGCTTAACCAAAGGGATGTCCAGTCTTCTGAAAATCCTGACTAAGATCAGCAATTTATTGAATGAGATGCTATTGTGTTTGAAAGGATAAACTGAGTACCATCCAGCACAGAGAAATTGTGCCTGGTTTGCCACTGAAGTTTCTGACTAAAATCACAATAGAAACTCAAGTGAAATGTCCCTAGCATTTATCTAAAACAGCAGATGTGACTGTAAGGATAACTACGGTATTTGGTTTTGTTCTCCTTTTGATGCAAAAAAAAGGAGGTTTAAACCCCTCTCTATTGCTTCATTTAATTGCTCAATTTCAACGTAGCGTATTCCATTTCAAAACAGAACTTTGGTTTCATATAGGTCTGATTATTACATTCTTTATGAGACAAAGTTTTAAAAGATCAAAAGTGCCCTGTCTAATTTAAAAATTTTGTTTAGGCTTTAAAATTATTTCTTTTCCCCGTGGCATGCCACAGGAGGCACGTGGCTGCATACAGTCGTGTCCAGGTGCTTAGTTTAATGTTTAAATCAACAGGCCAGGAGTTTACATCTTTAAAGTTTTAAACTGCAGGAGATCAAGCCTTAGATGATGAAGGTAATCACTCTCCGTGCATCAATGTGCTCATCTGTTAATATACACTACTATTTTCTCTGCAAAGCAGGTAAGTGGCAGGGAAAAATAGTCTCATGCTATAGATTCAGAGCTGGTTTACAGTTTTCAGAACTTGCTATAGGGAAGATCTCTGTCAGATTAGAACAGTGCTGGAATTCATGAGGCAAAAAAAGTAATTTCTGATCTCTGCATGCTTTCTCTATAGTCTCAACAGTCAAATTCAACTTAAGTGCAATTTGATTTGTAATTTTTCTGAGCAGGAAGTCATGAAGTACTTACAGTATGGCCAGATATGTATTAATCTACAACTGAGAATATTCACTTTTACTCCAGAACTTTGATTAAAAGGCCAAAGCATTTGTTCTACAAAATTATTTAGTGCAACAAAGCATGGAGTCTATACTACATGCCTAATTTAATAACATAAATGTATCTGTTAACTTCCGAGAAAGTAGTTATGTACTTAAAATCATGTGGCTGTTCAAATATGCTTTTTTCAAGGCTTGCATCTATAATACTTACCTTAGTTCTCTTTGCACGGCCAAACTTGTAAGAGCACCAATTCTGACAGCATCAGTCTGGAGTTATTCATAGCACTCAGGCATCTGCTCAGACTTCAGACTGCAGAAATTCTTCATGCGCACTAAAATAATGACACTAACAATTGCAGCCTCATTGTTCCTTGACAGAAACCCTTTGAAAATCTCGTCAGAAAGAACTCTTTTTATCTCAACAAAAATGTAACACTCAGGTCCCCTGCTCTTAACCCCAGGATGTTTTAAGAAAAATCTAGTCTTGTCCAATTGCAGTATTATTGACAAGCAAAAGCTTTTTTTATGTCTTGCAATGCCTTTAAAAGGAGCACAAACAATGTTTGTCCATATAGGACAAAACCTTCCCAAGTGATCCTTGCCATTATATCTCTTTAAACTTGTAGAATTTGTCTAATAGAGAATGGGAGGTTGTTTCTATGTAAATCTAGAGTTCTGTTTGAAGTTGGACACACCAAATTTAAATAGAAAAGGGCTTAAAATATTTTTCATAGCCTGGTTTGGTCTCATCCAGGCTTCAGATATAAAACAGAAACAAACTTTCTAAGGAGAAAATTGTAAGCCCTGCAGCACTTGCTACCAGCGTGCTGGGGCATTGCATTAGTATCAAAGGAGATAAAAGAGAAAAGAGAAACAGTCTGTGGAGTAATAAAGACCTCCTCTTCTAAGGAGTTGGATTCTCTGTCCCTGCACAGTATCAGCTGGGCCTGATTTTCCTTTCTTTGTGATATCCTTAGCAACCATTGTCTTAGAGTGATCCATGTAAGAATAGACTAAATGACTGAATCAGGCATAGAGTTCACTTCTCTCGCCATCAGAGGAGGAAAATACAGATATTCACTGCCACAAGCACCAATTTCCTGCACTCTTAAGTTACAGTTCAAGTGAGAAGGAGCTGATAGAGCTTGGAACATCCTCATTAGTATCAATGTTCAGACTTGAACATTTCTGCGTCCCATTTGTCCCAATGGTTATTTGGCTGCAAACTGCCTTTTCATTTCCTTCCTTTTGACTTGATTTCTCCTTTTACTTATGTTCTTCTACTACTTCTTGCTTTTATTCTCTCTTCCATCCCCTCTTTTTTTTTCACTAAAACTTAAAAAACCTTGGCCTCAGCTTCTTTCAGGCAGTTTGAGATTGTTTCGTGCAGTATAATCTCTTCCCTTCATGTTCTTCCTGAAATCCTAAAGTACCTGGAGCTCTTACTTCTGCAGAGAGCTCCACAGAACGAGTCCAGTCAGTATCCTTCTTTCCTCTCTTCTTCTGCAAGCCAGGACATGCCATAATACTTGCCTTTGATTTCAACAAGAGCCTGTCTGGACACTGAAGAGCTCTAATGGCAGCGAGGAGTGGGAAGAAATCCTTACCATGGTCAGGTCAATTAAGATTTATTTGTACACGCAGGCCTTGGCAACTATATGGACAAACATTGTTTTTGCTACTTGAAAAAGCAGCAGAAAGCACAAAAAAGGGTTTCACTTGTCAATAATACTGCAGATGAACAAGACTATATTCTTCTTATGGCATCCCGAGGTTAAGAGGATGGGAATGCTGGGTTTTTGTTGAGATAAAAAGAGTTCTTTCTGACGAGATTTTCAAAGGGTTTCTGTCAAGGAACAATGAGGCTGCAAATGTTAGTGTTATTTTAGCATAAGCTAGGGACTTGTGAAGCCTGAGCAGATGCCTGACTGCTACAGTTGAAAAAGGTGCCATTAAGCATTTGTGACACTAATGTGGTATTAAACTATGTAACAGTACGCAAGAATTAAATATTTGCAAAATTATTTCCATGGAAAAAGTACTTTGATTGCCTGATGTTTGTCTGTACATGCAGCAAAACTGGATAGTGTTATAAACTGAAAAATAAATTTAACATCAGTTTTACGGGGTGAGAGTAATTCTAAGGCAAAATGCTAGTAGAAGAAAGAAATAGCCATTTCATGCAGACTCTGGTCCTACAGATGTTCAAATGACTATTTAAATATCATCTGATAATCTTTACTTGGTGAAAGAATGCAGAAATTCTTCTTATAGCTTCTGCAGAATTTTTACAGGGCCTCTATCTTCATATTTCTTTCATTTAAGCTTTATAGAT
The DNA here is from genome assembly GCA_013400235.1 of Oriolus oriolus. NCBI lineage: Eukaryota > Metazoa > Chordata > Aves > Passeriformes > Corvidae > Oriolus > Oriolus oriolus. The sequence goes on from VXBT01004570.1 coordinate 315,834, forward strand.
GTATTTTCCCCATGCCCTTCTAAACTTTCTAGACACATGAAATTAGCTATGTTTGGCTGTGTTTGGAACATGCAAATTCTGCCTGGTCTGAAGGTATCTGTTTTGGCCCTCTGCCTAGCACATCTCTTACATCAATCACGCACTTTTTGCTCTTTATTTTATTCAGTTTGCAATCAAAATATGACAACAGATTTGTAGATATCAGGGAGATCCCAGCTAGTAGTTGTACCAACAACTAATAATTGAATTGGAGAAGTAACAACTGCTGAAGGTTTCTCCTTTCCTAGAAAACTCAAACTGAATTCAGTTGGAGAAAAATATTAAATTACTTTGACCATGCTAGCCTGCTGTTTCCTGCATTCTTAGGATGGTGAATACAGATTCAACTGGTCATAATTTTCTTCCCCCGTATCTTCTCTTTTGGAATGTGAAAAGACAAAGTCCAGCCCTAATTCTCAATGAAGATGCAATTGGCATGCTGGGATTTTTATGATGAAAGTCATAATTCATCTTTCTTCTTTAGGATGATTTTCCTTACAAGTTCTGTAACATGGGGTCTTATTTCTTCAACAGAGACAGTAGAGTCCCAGGCCTTTACTACTTTGCCATTGGGGTCCACCAGGTATTTCCAGAAGTTCCAGGTTGGTTCTTCTCCTGTAGAATCTACAGGGGGGGAAAAAAAGTTAAATATTAGAAAACCACGTTAGCCAATTCCTGACATTTGTTCATGTCAATTTGATGATTAACCTCTCAGAGGAAGAAGGAATGTAAAATTAAGAGGAAGTTCAGACTGAATAAGATTAATTTTCTGACAGACAGCTTTAACTAGACAGTAGTCCCTTGGAGACTAATGGAAACAGGAAAGCTTGAGCTTGGAGAAAGCACAATAATCAGTGTTGAAGTGTGTGAGGGGATGTGTGTGTGTGTGGCTGTGCTATACAAATGTACCTGACACAGTTGAACACTGATAGGAAAATGGAATTTGGCATTACAATATAGCTGTACCAGGACTGATTACTTGCTTATCCAGAATTTTCCCTCCAAAAGCACCCAGTATCATGTGCTTCGGGAGATTGTTTCAAGAAATGCTACATGAAGAAATAACAAAGTAATTGTTCCAGGTTTCCGCCTAATTCTCATCTACTACAGTTTTCCCCTTCCCGGTCACATACTCTTTTACATGAGTCACACTCTTACTCTTTACTATTCTGCTATGTGACTAACAAAATTTCCAGGACTTTCAATAAGACTGGGAACCTCATCCCCCTAAAAGCACAAGTACAGGTGCTACAGACAAATTAGCATCTTTTTTTCCCACTGATTATACATTGGGCAAACCTCATAAGGAATCAGAAGTTGTTTCAAAGTATCATCAAGACACAGCCAGACCTACACTTTTAACTATGTTGTTGTTGTGCTGAATAAAGACCCAGCCTCCAGCAGCCTCCCTCTCCCGGCAGGCCAGTGGGGAAACGCAAGTGTTGTAAATTTCCTGGGACATGTCTGCAGGAACAATTCTCCTGGGCACAACAGAGATTAAAGGATGTGAAGAGGATTACAGGGAAGTTTGGCTAGCACAGTGATCCATTACAGACACTTGGAAGGAGGTGAGCTTGAGGTAGTAAAAAATAATATCCACACTCCTTTAAATTCAGTGGTATATGGGAGAACACTGTGGTGCTGGAGAGAAGCAGCAGGGATACGGTCCTTGCAGAATGCAGCTCAGGTGATACTGTGTCACACTGGGCTTTACCATATGTCATTGCTGAAAGACATTTCCTTCACATTGGGTTAAGACTGACATTTTAATTTAGCATTTAAATGGTATTCACAGCATTTGTTCAGGGCAAGAAAAGTAGTGCCTTGATAGGGAATATCCTGCCTTACAGTGTATTTTGTCAGCTGGCTGGTAAGAACCAGCAAAACCTCTTCAGGTCTCAGTGCTGGCTAGAAGGCAGACTGGAACTGGAGGAACTGTACAGTAGGGCTGTTCCAGTGCTTGGGGAGGAATGACAAAGGGAGTACTCAAGGACATCGTCTAGTGCCTGGTTTCACTTTTTGATTGTTGAAGTAAATTGTGAGGTGCTTTGCTTCCACTTATCCTACAGCTCTAGAGATGAGTCTTATAAACCCAACCTGCAGCACTCATGTCACGGGAGGAGCACTTACGAGGCTGCAAAGTGGAAAAAGGTCAGGGTGTTGTATGCGTAGAGGAGAGTATTTCAAGGCCCGTATTCCACATAGAAGTTTATTGAACCAGCTTTTACAAGACATCTGCTATTGATGTGTCTTCATCTCCGGAGATCTTTTTGGAAGGTAAGACAAAGGCAATAGAGAGAAAATCGTGCCTTGTGCAGGAGGAGGGACTACATGACTTCTGACCTCTTTGAGCCTGACAACTCTGTGAACACAATCATAGATCTCTTTTTTCTGTTGGATGGTATTTTGTGTCAGAGGAATTCAATGCTGGAGAAACAACCCTTCAGTGTTCCAGATTACTCACCGATTAAGTACTTGAAGGCAGGAATTGCACCAGCTCCACTGACTGTGATTTTGCTGAACATGGGGAAGGAGGCACCATAAGTCTTTCGTGCAAAGCTCTCAATTTCTTTGTTAGTGTCTGGTTCTTGCTGCCCGAACTGATTGCAGGGGAATGCCAGCACATTGAAATGGTACGGGCCCAGGTCTCTCTGCAGCTGTTGTAAGGCCTTGTAGTGGCTGTCTGTGTACCCACACTCACTTGCAACGTTGACAACTAGAGACACCTGAAGAACAAGAGAGCACATTTAAAAATGTGCTGCACATGTCAGTTCCCCAGCCGGTAGGCTGGAATGAAGATTATTTAAAAAAAAGAAAAAACATCTAGGGAACTGTGACTGAACACATATTTGAAACTACATTGAGTTCTATTCACAAAAGGAAGATTTAATATTTCTTTTATGTATTCCTCTTTGGCAAGCATTAAGACAATCAATCAACTGCTAAACAATCTTAATTTTCAGTTTACAGAGAATATGTATTTCTCCATTCTGACTTATGGACAATTTCTGAAGATATTTAAGAAGTGACCATCCAGTGAAGATATACCAAGTGGAATGAAAGAAACTTGCAAATCAGTGTAATTTTTTGTCATTTATTTATCTATTGTGAAGCATCTGCTCTGCAGCATCTTTTCTTTCACAGAATTTTGTGTCCATACAGAACTGGCTGATCCATTTATCACTGCTGGTATAGATGTCTTGACCTGGAAGTTAATAGAAGTAATTACAGGATTTGGGGTTGATGTGTGCAGTGTGGGCTGTAAAATTTCCCATCACTTCTAGAGTAAATCTACTCAGTTGTGACAAAATGACAAGTTTTTGCTCAAAGGTTTACTGCCTCAATTAGAGATTCCAAGAAGTGAAGGCTGCCCACTATCCTTTTGAAGTCATTCCTGCAGTGGATCATGTTCAACACTGTGTGCATTGTGTCACTCAGGTATTAGCACCAGGATCTGCCAGCACAGATCCAGCTGGGATGAAGCTGTCACAGACAGGAACAGAATTTTTTGGGAAAATTAAGTGACTTAACTCTGAACTAACACATATTACAGTTTCTCAAAGCCTTGAAGAATTTTTTCATTGGTTTTTGAGATATTTTATCCTTAAATAACTTCTAGAATTTATTTTTAGACTTATAGTTTTATTATTCTCATGAATTTTGGGTAAGTTGCCACTACACTACATAAATTGAATCCATTCTAACACTGTCGTACCAAAGTATTTAAGGAAACGGAGTGTGTCAAATAAATTATATTTAGTGAAAAATAAACGGCTACATGTGCATAGTGTTTTTAAACCCAGAAAACAAACTGGCATGTAAAAGTACATACCTGGGTAGGGTATGGGATCATAAGATGAAATATGTAGAAGGGGTAGGAATGAGTAAAGAAAAAGCTAAGGGGATGCTGGTGTTTGTAATTTCTTACATCAAACATTAACACTTACTCTGTGTATTTTATACTTTGTAAAGCTGTTCAGCTATCATAGAACCATAGAATATCCTGAGTTGGAAGGACACATGAGCATCATCAAAGTCCAGCTATTGAATTTAAAGTGGATTTGGAGTGGCACTGTTTTCCCTGGAAGACAGGTAATCTTACCAAGCACAAGCTGGTGTAATCTTAGTGGTGTAGTGTGTCAACAGGATGCAATCTAAGCAACGCCTGTACACTTGTATATGAAATATGACCTGCAGCCACCTCACCTCTGAATCATCCCTTTCATTCAGACAACACTTACAAGCTTTGCCTGAAATTTTAAATTCAGTCTCCTAAAATATCCAAAATTATGGCATATAATTAGATTTTTTTTTCCAGAGAAGAGGTAATGATTTTATGATGCATTCCTGTTGCAGACTCTCAGCATTTGAAGTAGAATTTATATGTTGGAGGTAAAAAATAACTGTTGGCAGTTCTGTTCTTATCAAATAACCTGATTTACCAAACGTAGTGATAACAGTAGCTTAGTATGAAGTAAGGATAAATTGTACTACTGAGACCTGAAGTCACATGTAGTTCTTTCATATGAAATTTTAAAAGCTTTTTTAAATATAGTTTAAGCCTTGGAATTTTCATGATGCAGAAGTATTCATACACTTTATTGAATTCATTTCTATTGGTACTTTATATCAAGTAGAACGGTAATGTAAGAATTTATCAGTGGAGGTTTGGGGGAAATAAGGTTGTGTAGGCATTGTGTTCATATTAAAACAGATATGAAAGATGAATTTCCAGTGAATACAATCAAGCTTTTATAACTTTTACTTGACTTAAAGTAAAAAGAGGGCTTGAAAGGATTCACTCAAAAAGAAACAATTATTTTAATTTACACCTGTTTAAAAACAGTAATTACTCGGCATGGTGGTGAAAGGCTTGAGAGCTCACAGTGCAAATAGTGCAAACTTCCAAACACATTCCCCCAAAACAGGTGGAAACTACATGCAGCATTTCTGGGGATGGCAGACACATTACACTTCTCTTTCTTCCTTAGAAAAATGCATTCTCTGTAACTGAATTCTCCATTACTGAACTTCATAATTTAATAATGCAAACCTCTTAAAAGTGTAACACATATAATGAAAACTTGCATGCTCTATTAGTATTTCTCAATGAATGTTTAAAATTATTCTTTAAAAATCTTTACTGAGTTATCTTTTAGGTGTCTGGTATTAGAAGTGATTTAAAGTGGTGATTTTTTTTGGTCTGTGTTTTATTTTTAATAGATAACAGTCATTCTTTTTGCCGTCATGTAGAGGCTGTACTTTGACTACTTACAGCTATTAATGATTTAAATTAAGTTCAATATGCCTGACTTTAGACTCTAGGAGTGCAAGTCAAGCACACCACCTAGTGTGCAGTGCAAACAGTTCAATGGACCTCACAAAAATTATTTCATTTCAGCTGAATTCTTTATCAGCTGTTGTCTGGCCTCTTAATACTATCCTTTCCTTGCCTTTGCCTAGAAAACCATGCATTCTGTTAGTGAACTCGTTTATTTAACACTGCATAAACTCTTCTTGCTTTACTTAGTGTTTACATCAGCGTGCCTCCTTTAGGGAAAAATCCCCGGACACATTTAGGAATCTGTCTCAGCTTCAAGTAACCCTTTGTGGACCTGTCAGCAGAGACAGTAAATGCTTGGGTTTTTAGACCCAGAGATTCTTAACTGGCTGCATGTGACTGATGGAAGAATCAGCCACAAGTGTCAGATTGCACAACTCACTGAGCTGTCACCTTCATGGAACAAATAGCAATATTTGTGCAGTAATTCAGTGGCTGTGCTCTGTATTTATCCACACTCAGTAACACCACATTCACGGATTGCGGTGAGCTCTAGTCCAAAGTGCCTAGCACTACTTTCAATAATAATATTTAGTTAAAAATAATACTTAAATTGTTATAGTGCCTAATGCTTTTCCATTATTATAGTAGCTATGGCTCAAGATTTCCAAAGGCATTGCATTGACATTGCTTAATTCCACCCCAGCACACTGTACTTAGCTGGGTGGTAGATTGGTACCATTACATCAAGATAGGCATAAACACAGCAGGGAACAGTTGATGTTTGGGAGTTCTGACACCCAAATAGGTACTATTTTTGGTAAGAATACTGCCTCTTACAACATATCAGATACAGATCATAAAAGAAAAGATAGGATTATTGAATTATATTAGATAGAAAACTAATCTTGTTTGGATCCTCTTGGTTCTTGTCCAACCATCATTGCTGCCCTTAATTTTTAATGTAGATGGGTCAACAGTTGATGGTAGTGTAGAAAAACCATAGGAGGATGGCCTTCTCCACAACACAGTGAACCAGACAGTTTTTTGATCTATTTCACTTGTGGAATTCTTTTCTCAGTGGTAATAGTCCTCCCTTTCTTTACTATGTAACAGAGGGTAATTGTGGTTCGTATCAAGATACACTCGAATAGAAAGTGAATTAATACCAATCAGTCTTTCTTTTCTTGCTATGAAAAAATTGTTTCAATGATCTGAATAGACACAAGTTTATGTTAATAATGACTTATTGAAGAACGATTCTGTCAGTCATGAATTGCACTAATTGTTTATACTTAGCATGGCTCTTGTGGTTTTAGAATTAGCAGACTATTAATTTTTTTTTAGACTCTGGAAGCTTTTGGATTTTTTCAGTTCCTAGTTAGTTTCTTGACTACCAATTAAGTAGTTATTTAAATAAATTAGCTGAGTGGCTGAATTGAAGAAAATGTCTTCTCTACATCTGCCAGAAAGCTTAGGGCTGGTAAAAGCTGGTTTAGCAATTAGCAGACTATTGTTCCAGGAGCTAACTAGTGACTCACTTTCCTTAAAACACCACCAGCACACATGCAGTACTTTAATAATATTTGCTTTCTTTTAATAGCTTTAAAATATTATGATAAACCTACGCCTTAACATTGCTTATCTAACTGCAGATTTAAGCAAGTTTATCTTAAGAAATAAATGGGAGTTTTAATTAACCTTTTTCTATCTTGATACTGAGTTCTGACAACATACTGACAGAAAGGGATGTGTTTTATTGATGTAATTTTCTTTAAAATTGTGCACATGCATTATCAAAGAGCGGGTAGCCTGAACATTAATAGGATTTCTGAATGCAAATCTACCTTTTATTCCATACAGAAGCTGAATGTCACTTTTTTAGAACAAACTATTCCATGCGGCCTAGCAGAGATCAAGGAATACCATTCATCAATGGTATTTTCTTTCCCAGATACAGCTCTAGAGCTCTCCTTTATGAAACCACCCATGCCTCAAGGATGGCCTGGAACCACAGCACTGGGATACACACACACCCTGAACCTGCCTGTTCATGAGATTCCAGACCAGGCTCTGCAGCTTGTTCCAGAGGCGATGAACACTCCCAGCTCTCTGCAGAGCAGCTGTAAGGAATTCTTCTGAGCTCCCCCTTAACTCCTTTCCATGTGGACTCTGGCCCTGAGATAGAGCAGCTACGGTCATATTTGCTTATTCAGATTAGCAGATGATGTGCAGACAAAACATGCCCCAGTAACATGATTTATTGACAGAGCCTTTGGAAGGAGCTCATTCAAAAAGCACAAATACTGCTCAATATTAAACAGCATGTTTTTCTCCAACATAGATATTTGAGTGGGCATGGGACCAGTTCTGCTGTATCTCAGTTGTGAATGGAGCGAGATGAGGACTTTGACCAGACAGGATTTAGACCTCTCATTTGGTCCAAATCTGCCAGTATCCCTTTGTGCTGAGCTCAAGAAAATGTACATCTCCCTGTATAGCTTCTCTGTCTTCCTGCCAATGTTTTAGTGATCTGCTGTGGACCAGTAAGCTCAGACACCTGAGGAGGGGAAAAAGGAAGGTGGAAACACAAAGCTGGAGAAAAAGGGTGAAAGCAAGAAGTGGTGCTGCCTTTCTGGGCAGCAGCAAAACTATTGGACTGCCCAACTATCACAGATGTGTCACTTGTGTGCTAAGAGTGGCACTTGTGGGATTTATGTTGATTTTAGCTTCTATAATTTGTGAAAGGGGCTATGAGAGTTTATAATATTAAGTATAATGAGTGTGCTAAGCTCTCTTTTCCCTCTTCCATAGGTGCTGACCATCTTTCCTAGATGATCAAACCACTAATAAAATAAAATAAAATAAAATAAAATCAGATTATAGTCAAGAACATTGTTTTAAAATGGTATGGAAAGCTCTGCCTAGAAATCCTTAATGTAATAAGTAAATAAAATTTAGAAGACATCATAAAAGCATATATATCTATGTGCCCTTCTTCATATTGCTGTCACACTAAAAGGCGAGAGAGGAATTGCATGATGTTGTTACAATTTCACTATACTCTGATACTATGTTATGTCTCTCATATTTTTACAAACTACGGTGAAATCTGTTAACTCCATTAGCCACGGATCACCCCCCCTTTTTTTAATGTAGAACATTAAAAAGGAATGGGATTTAGGTAAGAAAAACATACCAGAAGTCATGCAGTTAAAAGGCAGAAATAAACTTCAAAAGTAAGTTACACAAAGACACAAACTTCCTGAGCTTCCAACGGAATAGGCAGAATCCAGAGCAATCCATCCTGCTGCAAGAACGGCAGGAGGGCAGCATTCCCTGCCTGCCACGTCTACAGGCGGCTGCAGCAGGAGAAGACGCGGACACACACGGGGGTTAGACTGCAAACGCTTTATTGAAGAGGAGCCTGTGTTAGCCAGACGTGTTCGCTAAAGGGCAGCGCGGTGTCCGATCAGTCACACAGTGAGCAGCCCAGATGCACACGCGTGTGTGCACCGAGGCCCCGAGCACTCTACCCCGCGCTCGCTCCGCGGACATGCAAGGGCTGCCTGTTAGTGAGCCCGGGCGGGAGCCGCCCCTCCCCGCCGCACTTACCGAGCCCCTGTACTTCTCCAGAGACACAAGCTTGCCCCTGATGTTTACAACTTTGAAAGTGTAAAAATCAGGCTCCTTCTGCCGCGTAGCGGAAAAGGCTAAGAGCAAGAGGGCTGCAATTGCGAGGAGCATGGCTAGAGGGATGAGGAGGACTTTGGGGAAGGAGGAGGCAGGCTGGTGCTCCACACTGCCCTCCGGGTCCAGCATGCTGCACGGCCGCCGCGCCTCTGCCCGCCCGGCCCCGGCCTTCCGCGCTGCCGCAAACGCCTCGCTGCTGCAAACGGGCCTTTTGCGGCACTCGGCCGCTCTGCCCGCTCCGCACCGCGCCGGGATGCCTCCGTGGAGGATGCACTCGCTCTGAAATGGAGCATTTCGTGGTGGAAGTGGTGCATTGAATGGTTGTGGGTTTAAAGCGCTCGTTGGCTCAGTCTGTGGGATGCCAGTCACAGAATCGCAGAATATTCTGGGTTGGAAGGTACCCACAAGGATCACTGAGTCCAACTCTTAAGTGAATAGCCCACACAGGGATCAAACTCATGACCTTGGCGTTATTAAAGATCCTGCTTTAACTCTGTCGTTGTGATTTTTGATGGATTTGCAAAGGCCTTTTTTTTTTTTTTGTGTACTAACTATAGCATGTAGTGACTACGGTGTAATGTCAAAGGACAGCAGTGGCTTGGTTGCTACTGGTTCCTGAGGCGAGTGCTCCGAAAGAGAGTCACAGCACGCAGTCAGCAAAACCAGAATCACCAACACACCACATGAAACAGCCACATCAGCCAGGCCTGCAGGAAATTCAGCCCTGCATGCACCTGGCTGGTGAGAAGTGAGTGGCCAGACCACTGGTCTCACTGCGTGAGATGGAAGAAACCACGCTACCAGAGGGTTTTCAAGCAAGAAAGGGCCATAAAGCATCAGGAACTGAGTTTGGTATCAAAGCGTTCTGACATTCAGAGCCAAAATGCTGCCTCAGTGCACTGATGTCATTCTTGTGTTGTCTGCAAAAAACTGCCATTTGTACAGAGTGCTACTATGCATGATGGAAGAAAAGGATTTGTACTTACAAAGTAACAACAATAGAAAGCATTTGATGGCCATTGATTTATTCTTGGACCAAGAAACTGGCTAGCCATGGATGGCTATGATTCTGATAGATCTTGGCAAAGAAAAGCAAAATTAAGTGATTTACAGAAAACAATTAAGAGTGGCTCCAAGGCATATTGGAGATTTATCTTTTGAAGAGCAAATTACATTGCGTAATCTCACTTCGTGTTTGGGGTTTTTTTTAAAAAACTGAGTTTTGGTAATTCTTTGACATTTAGATTAAATTTTCTTAGGTAATTCAAGCATGACTGGCATTACTGTAAGGGAAGAAGCCATATATAGCTAGTTGAAAAACTGATTTACAGTTTTTAAACATTTCAGAATTTTCACATTTTTTATGTATTTCAGTTGAAGTAGACATCCAACATCAAGAAATACTGCAATATGCTACAAAAATACATAGATGGATAGATGGAAAATCTTCTGCCACGCTGTCTATAGGAAAGATACACTGTGATGAGAATGTGAAGTTCTTTGCAGATAAGTAGTATTTTCCTGGATACTTTCCTGGCTTTAGTATTTACCAAAATGACAGTCAAGTATGATCTCCTCATTTGATAACTAAATTATCTAACAAGCTTTAGAGTTTCTTCAGATACATCTGGAGAAAGAGAACAGGGCTTTAATATGGTATATCTATTTCAAAAGATTTAAAAAATCTAATAAAGTCTAAAAATAATCTTAAAAAATCATTCCAGTGATGATCAGCATAAGGTGGGGTGTTTTTTGTCAAAAAATAAAAAAAGAAATCTACAATACACATTTACATTTTTGAGGAATAATATTTTAGTTGCTTGGGTATAGGACTGAAAACAAGGCATCATACTGCAAAGTAAAAAGCAAGTTTTGCTCTAGAAAGGGACTTTATACAATCTACTTCCTACAGCTTTATGACTATCATCTCTGATTTCTAGATGAAATTTAGTGGCTTTCAGAGTCATATTTTCTCCTACAAAAGGAGCCCAGAATCTGAAAGTTTTTGATCACTGGCACTGAATTGGGAATTCTTTAAATAATGGCCAGCTGGCAGTAGAACCCTGCTTCCTCTTTTAGTGCCATGTTTCTATATTGCTCCCTGCAATAAAACGTTCTTTAACATCAGCAAAGAAGGAGGAATTGTTCCTGAACACAGAGAAATAGACTATGTCAAAGACTGTTGGCTTTATACTGGTGCGAGTTTTCAGAGCCAAACTGCACTACCAGTTCATATTAAAGTCTATCCAACTATTTGAAGGAAATATGCCAGTCAGGTTTGCAAACTGGAGTGTGTTTGCTCACTAGCGTGTCTCAATGTTGATCTAGGAGGACTGTATCCAGCAGCAAGTATAATCTAGTTACTTCTGCAATTTACTCTTTGGTCTACTAAACATAATAAAAATCTTTGTCAAATAGATTGGAATAGGCTGGAACCACCACCTAGTTAACCTCAGCTGTCCCCACAGCAGCACTGCTGTTTCTGTCACTGCTGCCCTGGACTGGCCCACGTCCCTAAAGGTGAAACCTCTGCACTACATCCCATGAGCAATACCCTGAGCTACCCAGTCCTAGTTTTGTAAAGTGTGAACTTCAAGTGAACCAAAAAAAAAAAGCAGGTTACCTCTAAGGATTGTGCTGACTTCGCAATACATTCAGAAGTATGTCTTGTCAGTATTTATAGAACCCTGTATTACAGATTTCGTAACTTTTATTTACCTACACAGACTCCCTGAGGTAGTGTTTCCAGCACTACTATTCATATTACTTTTAATACTTTCCTTTGAACCCCTTTCATAGTTCAACATTGATCTTTTATGTGCCTTATTTTCCTGGAAAGGCCTCCTTAGCCTGGGCTAGGAAGTGCCAACAACATGACATTTCACTGCCAAAAAGGGGTAGTACTGGATCACAGAGGGATTTGCCTCAGACAAGCACTTGCCAGCGCCTTTAGGTCACCGTCCAGCACTGCCAAGAGCCGGCAGGCTGGCTCTTCTCCCCCGAGACCTGCGGATCTGCCAGCAGACACTCTGGCCAAGCCACTGCCCCTGGCTGCTGCCGGAACCAGCTTCATAGCCAAGGTCAGGGAGCCTGGAGTCCTTTCCCCAGGTCCCCGGAGCACACCTGCCCTTCTCACAGGAGCACAGGAGGAGGGGGAGCAGCCCTGGGGAAGCGGGGATCAAGGCCTGAGCTCCATCGAGCCTTAACCTGCTCCACAGGGCCTGTGGAGCAGATGCCTCATGGCTCTCCACAGCTCCCTGGCAGGAGGGTGCAGTGAGGAGGGGCCGGCCCCTTCTGCCGTGCCTGCAGCGAGAGGACCAGAGGAAATGGTTCTGTGCTGACACAGGGGAGATTCAGATTAGATACTAAGAAAAAAATTGTTCCCTCTTAGGGTGGTCAGGCATTGAATAGGTTGCCCTATGGAGTCACCAAACCTGGAGGTGTTTAGGAGGCGTCTGGACCTGGCGCTGGGTGCTGTGGTTTAGTGGCTGTGGGGATACAGTGACACTGCTGGGTGCACGGTTGGACTGGCTGATCATAAAGGTCTCTTCCAACCTTGCTGATTCTATGCGTAGGAAGAGGCCTGGGAAGAGAAGCAAGGGGAAAAACTAGGATGGCTTTTGGGGGGTAGCTAAGAAAAAAATATACTGCTAATTCCCTCATCCCCGCTTGCCGCTGTGGCACTGGGGGAGGGAGGCCCTGAACGCCGGGGGAGACGAGGAGGGTGGGCACGTCACCCCCTCAGCAAGGCGAGGTTCTGAGGCACGGGGGGCTCCCCGGCACGGCCGGGGCGGTGCGGGCACCGTGCCCGGCTCGGTCCCCGCCGCC
>VXBT01004570.1:328872-377432 GCA_013400235.1 Oriolus oriolus
CGCCTCGACGGCCCGTCGCGGCCTCGGGCCCCGCGCCCGGGCGGGGGAAGCGCCGGGGGTCCGCGGCGCGGGGGCCGCCCCAAGGTCAGCGGGGGGCCGGGGCCGCCCCCGGGGGCGCATCCGGGCCGGAGCTGGTGCGTGCGGTTTGTTGTTCGCACGCCCTGTGGAATTAAATATTGCGGGGGGGAGAGACCACCGCAGTCGGCGAGGCCCGCGGGGAAATGCCCCGTGTGCGGGGCTGCCCTCGAGAGTCGTGCCCGCTCCGCCGTGAGAGGTTCTCCTTTCCGTGGATTACGATCTGCCTGGAGTGACACCCAGGCATCCCTTCGCCGACGTGGTTGTGCTCTTTTGTTGGCTTATTTTGTATACAAATACAGCTGAACGACTTTGCTGCTTTTGCAAGACGTTACAGTTTGCCAGTTGGCTGAATGTGTCATATTACCTGAGGCCTCCTGGCTTTTAAGGTTGTTTCTGGGTATATCAAAGGAGGATGAGCTCGTAACACACAGAGAAACAATATAATCGGATTTAGGCTAAGGTAGAGATTAGTACATTAAAAAGATAGTTGTATCTAAGTATGGATCTAATAATTTTTTTTATATCCTTGCCACCTCCACGTTACTTGGTTTCCTGAGCACCGTGCCCTGGATTCAGGGGTCATTGCATTTGCTTGAAAATAGAGGATACATGTTGTTTATGGTTTTGACTTGTGCTCCCGGTTTCAGTAGGTGCTTCTTGGATAGTCTGACCTCAGATAGTTATGACATAATTATTTCCGTGACAAGAAAAGTAAGCCAACCATGGAACTATGACTTAATTACAGTACCTGGCAGAAGCTGCTATATTAGGAGTGAGAGGTCTCTTTTGCAAACACCAATTTTGCAATGAGCTTTTAAAAATCATTTTTCTACTTAACCGTAGTGAGAACCTTCATAAAATTAATTTTGTGATAAAATTACCTTTTCCCGGAACATATATTGGGATTGGGTTCCCAGAAGATAGACACAGAGGGATCAGAGAGTTCCTCCTGTGTTCTCTTCTTGCACAGAGGACAGCTGTGACTTTCATACCTCAGCTTGCAGTGGTAAAGAAACTGCAGGATGCCAGGGGACACCTGCACTATGCAGGGCATTTATCGGGTTCTTCCTCTGAAGGGAATTGCTGCTATGGAGAGAAAGAAAGGGGAACAGGATATGTCTAACTTGAAAGCAAGATATTCCTGAGGAGCTTCTCTTAACTGTCTTGGGGATCTGCTTATCAGAGTAATGGGTTTGGATTGCTGTATTCATGTTGATACCATAAGGCTGTTTGACTGACTGAGAGTATTGTCTGTGTTCTAGTTGTAATCCTGGTTTTTTAAACTTTACAGAGCATTTCTACTAAATTAACATCATTTTTGTCACTATCTTAGTGAAATAATGCAATACTGGTGCTGACTTTTACTGAGAACTCATAGAAAGAAGGATCCTGCAATTTGCTTAGTGGATTAATTTTACAATGGAAGCAATCCAGTGGCAGTCAACATTTCTAGTGCTTTTGGCACATTAAGACTATTTTGTATATTGCTTGATAAATTGTTTAACTTAGAAGTACAAAAGACAACCTGAATTTTGTAACAATGCACATGAATTTAATTCTTACTCTTTTTTTTTAATTTTCACAGAAATGCATGCACATGTGCATGTGTACTCATACTGTATCCTTGGCTTGTAATTTTGGTTGTAGGGTTTCAACAAATCTTTGGAAAAAACCCAGTTTATCAGATGTTCTTAGATTTTATTTTCATTTCTGTTGATGCATGAAATACCATTGCCAGCAAGAAGTAACTTTCAGATTTTAGTTTTTGGTGTCAGCAAAGCTTGACACGGGAGTCTGGAATCAGTTTTGTGTTACAAACTGTTGTGACTCAGTCCACTGAGTGTGACTGTGTTCTTGACAGCTTTCCTGAAGTCATGGTTTTCAGCATGTTTCTTTCAGTAGTGAAAGTGCTGGATGCTGGTGAACAGGCATAAGGATACTGGTAGAAGATCTGTTTGCTTTCTCTGTGGTTTGTGAACTGGTTTGCAGCTGGTATGAAGTAGTTCAAATTATCAAACCATCCCTTCCTCAAGGATTCCAGTTTGGGTGAAGGGCTTATTGCTTAATTATTGCTTAAATACAAGATCCAGATAAGCTTCTATGCCACAATACGTACTGCTGTATTTTCATTTAGCACAAGCACTGAGCATAAGTGGAGGTTAAGATAAGGGTGAATAAATTGAGTTTCAGTGTGTGGCCACATTTAAACCAGTTTTGTGATCAGTTGAGGCCTCTGGAAGCCTCTGAAAGGCTCTAAACCAGTGCAGTGCTGTACTATGTTTTCCCAGCCTCCTCACAGGTGCTTGTACTGATGTTGTGTGTGTTTGTTTTTGAAGTTCGAGTTCCCTTGTATCTGTTCTGCTCCCAGCATGAATGGTACAGCATACGGGGAGATTTGGGGCAGGTGCTGCCCCTCTTCTGCCTTCAGGGTTTGCTGCAGTCAGTTCTAAGGTGTAAAGGAGTATTGCAGTAAAACGTAGGATTGGAACCAAAAATGTATGAAAGCATTAAGAGCCCATATGAAATAGAGAGGTAGGGGAAACTGTTGTAACACAGCTGGTGTGACTGAGAGAGGATGGCTTTCCTGAGCTTGGCACGGGAGGCAGCAGCAGTGGGGTCAGAGAGTGGTAGTTCTTGGTGTTGGGTGACGTTCGTTTTTCTCACCTTCTCAGTGAGTCATACTGTGCTGTAGAGAAAACAGTGAGTCAATGCAGAGTAATCTGTAACAAGCATATCCTTTATGGATCTCCCATCCAGCATATTTTGCTCACTTCATAATTTAATTGTAAGATATTTGCACCTGTGCATGTTACTAAGTTTTGTATCAACCAGAGCCTTCCTTCCCTGTTACTTCATTTATTCAGCAGTACTTTTGTAAACCGGATGTCATCCTGTTACAGTGTTACATATTTTTACATATATATATATATACACACAGTTATTTATCTAATGATCGCTCCTTAGAAGTTTTCAGTCTTCCACATTGTAAATACAACATCACAACTTCCTATCTTCACTGAGCCCAGAGTGCCAGTTTTGTTGCACCCTTGATTTGTGTGTTAAAGTTTACATGCACTATGCTGACTTCTTCTGGGTAGATTTTGGTAGTATTACACTTACTAGGATAAATTCTATAGCCTGTAGTAAGAGGGAGTTCTGGAACACTATGTAGCACTTATGTTTGTTACTAAGAATACCGATGGGTTTAGTGCTGATGGAGCCTGAGGCGCTTTAGTGGCCAGTAATCTCTGATAGTTTTAATTTTAAGTACTTTGGAAAAACATCAAGCATGGGTAGTAGTTTGTACTAGGTTATGTCTAGTTCATCATAAACCAAACATAAAGGTGTGATAATCTTTTTAAAACTATTGACAAAGAACATGGGAGAGGCTTAAATGATTTGTAGAAGTTCTCAGATAGAAAAATGGGCCTAAGGCTGTAAAAAGTCAGAAAAGACCTCCCTCCCCAGCACATTAGGGGTGTCTGTAGACATCACCTGTGCTGCAGTCTGAGCAGAGTGCAGAAGACAACCTTTCCTATTGTTCCTGACTGTGGTTGTAACCTTTGTTTGCAGAATTTCCTTTTGTTTTTGTTGAGGAAGTTCAGCTGGGCTATATTGGTAATGAGGCGAGGGGGGCACTGAGGTTAATCACCCCACTTACTGTTGGAAGGCTGGCTGGGAGATTTGAGCTTAAGGACAATCATAATGGGAGAGATAAAAGCAGGTCTTGGATAAAATACAAGTCTCCCTATCTCAAAGGAGGGAATGCTTTATAGAAAGAGGGTGATAACACTTATGTTTGTAGTACTTTCTGTGTTTATATTTTATCTAGTACTCCCCGGGGAAACAAAACTTACAAGCCTGTTCTCTTTCCCATTAGTTGTCCTTCTACACTCCAGTCCTTACTTTTGGACATTTCAGTCAGTTGGGACCACATTTTAGAACATATTTGAAGTAATGTCAAAGGAACATTGAGTTTCTGTTTTCTGGAACAAGTATGCCTTAGCAGAGGAGAGGTCTCTGCTGAGGGGGAAGCAGGAGGAAGTTCCATTTCCTTGTAGGGAGTAGCTACAAACCAGACAGGGTGTATGTTCCTCCAGCCCTAGCACGTCTGCCCTGCTTGCCCAAGGGGCTGTGATCGAGAGTGTGACAGAGGAGCACAAAATGAATGTGTAGGAAACCAGGTAGAGTCAGTTCTGCTGCTAATGAAATGATTAAAAAAAAGCTTTGCAAAAGAGCAACTCAGAATGCAAGACCTCACAGTTAAACTTGGCCTTCATCTTCCCAGAGGCCCTGTTATGTCAAAGTCTGGCCCAAAATGTATGTCTTTGAGGGAGTTAAATACAGTGGAACAACTTGAGAGGAAGAAGTGGAAGGGCAAATGGGTAGAAATATCTTCTTGAAAGTTTTTTGGTGGTTTTCTTTTTCCTCCTGTTTAGAAGTAAGCCTTACTCTGATTGTTTGCAATTCAAATGCAGAATTTTCTAATGCTGGTCTGCAAGGTAGAGGAAACAAAAGAAATTGGCAGAAATGAAAGTGAAACATTCTTGTTTCTTCATTTCATGACACTAAAATGAATTCTAATCAAAGCTGATTTAAAACATTTTTAATTTGATTGCTGTAGGTATGTATAGATTTAATAATTTTCTAGAGTTTAAAGTCAGATGGTATCTTGTCTGACCTCAAGCTGTTGTATTTCAGCCAGACTATTTTTCTAAAAAGAGCCAAGAGCTGAGCAAGATTTCAGAGGAGTAACTGGCACTGTGCACTCAGAAAGCAGGGGAAACCGAGTCCCTTGTAGCACTGGGATATTGAATAAATGAAATATGCTGAAATGGTTTCAACAGGTTAATCATACCCCAGTTTGCAGACGCAGGCAAAAAGCTCTGGTTTTGTTGCCAGCCTGGCTGGGAGAAAATTCTACTTTGATTCTGAGTCTGGCAATTTGGTATGAGCCTGAGCTTGTGAATAAGACGTGCCATCCAGGTTTCTAGAAAGATGCCACCTCAGCACTGATTCACTCCACTCCAGTGTTTTGTTGGCAACCATGTTATTTTTTTTCAGAGGCACTCCTTTCCCTCTCCCCATTTCCCTCTCTCCCTCTGTCATCTGTAGATGGCTGATATCTGACAGAGGAGGATCTTGTGGTGTCTTTCCTGGCTTTAGAAGAGGTCTCTTTTTGTTTCTCATACTAAGATTTATTAGTTGGTTTACTTTACAGTTCTTTGTGAGATGGTAATTTAGTTACTGTTAAATACGGTGCAGCAGTTTAAATTATTTTTTGTTTGCTAAATCATTTTAGTATTAAAGAACAAAAGCAAAGAAAGAAATCTCAAAGTTCAACAACGTTATTATTGCACTTGCATTTCAGATTCTGCATTTCATTGTGGAACTCTTTTCTTTCTTTTTTGGTACAGAATATTCTTGTCTTGTTAAATGTCATGACCTCTCTTTATTCATATTTCTTAGGAATAAAGACTATATCTGTGTTTTTTAGCATTATCTACTTACATTTGATTACATTCACTCTCTTGATATGTAACATTATCACAGTACTCAATTTATTAGCTGAGTTCTAGTTTTTACTAGCAGTTTCCTTAGTTGCTTTTTCCCATCACTTTTGTACATTTGACTGAAGATTATATGTTCTCTTTGAATATATAACTGTGATTTTATTGAATAATTTTTTGCAGGTTTTTTTAAACTTACTTTCAAAATACAACTCTTAACAACTTGACACGTACAAAAAGCAGGGCAAAACGCAGCCCCACTTTTCCTCCAACGCCAGAGTTTCATGGTAGCTTTAATCTGGAAGTGGTGCCAACAGGAGTTGTCCCCACCCTACGAGTTGTTTATTACCAGGCGTGCTCCTCCTTCCTCCTCCTGCCGGGTGCCAGCTTTATGTTAAGCTGGATTGGTTTTCCGGTTTGGTTGCCGGCAGAGCTGCCCAGGGGAGGAGGGAGCAGCCCCGGCGGTGCGAGTGAGCACGGCTTGGGGAAGGGTGGTGTTGCTCCGGCTGCAGCTGGAGCTGCTTCCCCCTGAACCTGGAGCTGGCCTCGGTGTGCTCCCGGTCGGAGCTGAAGGGGCAAGTGGTGTCAGAAGCGAAGGTGGAATTGATGTGTGTCTTTGTGGTTTGGTTTTGGTTTTTTTTGGTTTGTTGTGGTTTTTTTTTTGGTTGGTTGGTTTGGGAAGTTTTTCTCCCCTCTTCAGGATGAGCAAGTAAAGCATGATGAGTTTAGAATTTGAAAAATCCTACTCCCGTTTCTCTTCTAGTTACGTGAGATGAAAAACCAAACCCCCCGCAGAGTTTAAAGACAGTGACATTTGTACAGAGCTGTAACAGCTCACCGGTCTCTAGAGCAGGGCTTTGTACTGGTGCTCAGGGACTGGAGTATCTTCAATTTAGCAACCTGGGGGGATGCTGGGCTCTCCTTACCACCCTGAGGCTTCAGCAGTGCTGGTGCAGGTGGGCAGGAGGTCCTGCTGCTTTTTGATTAGAATTGCTATGGGAAAGACTGGCTACAATCCAAAGGCAAATATTATTTAATCTTTGTGATTTTTGATCTAGAAGTAAGAATCAGGTGCAGTCAGGGTTTAATAGAAAATAGTTGCAATATTAACTGAATGTATTTGTGAGATAAAATACTTAGCTATTGGAACAAATTTAAGAATGCAGATTTTTTTTCTTCTTCAGGTTTATATTTTACTAAAGAACATGATGCTAACAGCATCTTCAGGAAAATTCATGTGGGTTTTGCTTGTTTCTTTGATTTTTCACTTTTGAAAGATATGTATTTTCAGTTATATCAATAGAGACTTAAGATAACCACTTTCAGTACATGCTTTGTGTCCTGAAGTATTTTCTGATTTGTCTCTCTTGAAAGTGAGAGAGGCAGTAACTGTATTATATAGCTTGAAAAAAAATTACTGTACTTTATACTGATAATATTCAGAAAGGTTTTTTTGGTTGTTTGGAGTTTTTTTTAAGCAGACAGTTTAATCTGATCCTTTATTCTGGTTCTTGTTTTTAAAGTACAAAAGTATGTTGTGATACTTTTAATAGCTGTAATTCATAGACTTTTGTATTACTTCTTTTCTTCACTAAGTGATAAGTGATGGGTTCTCTAAAACCCAGAAATTTCCATGGGTCATGCATTTACCTACCAAATATGCAGCTGGACAGGAAAGAGGGAAACTCTTCACTCTGAATTTTGCTATAGTTTTACAAAATTAATTTTCTATGTCTAATGCTTCATTCTCATAGTTTTCAATTGCTCTCTAAATGTTGTTATTAGAAAAAAAATCCAAGTTCTTGTTGCAGATTCTTGCCTTCATTTTCTATATTAATAAAAGTAATTCCTTACAAACAGATGCACTTGTGCTTAACCTCCTCCCACTGGAAACACAGACTTTTGAGTTGTCTCCAACATAAAGCTCAGACAATCATATACCACCTAAAGGGCTGAGGTTTAGATTAGGAAAGTTAATCTGCAGCTAAACAAAATATTTACTATTTGTGGGGTTTTTGCTGAGCAAAATCTTACTTAATTGCTGGCAGCTAATTTATTTGAGAATAGGAGGTGCAGGTGATCGGTCAGGTTTATGATTAATACTTTGAGCTATATCTCAATGCTTTTTAAAATCAGTTAATAAAATGGAGCTTGCTTGCTGAAAACTGAATTAGTTTTCTCTAGTGGCTAATTTGAGCTGTGTGTTTATTGAGTGGTATTTTTTAGATGTGTTAATTTTTTTCTTTTTTTTCCCAGTGTAATCACAGACATCTTGGTTCTTGTTTTTGTTCAGAAAGCCAGAAATAGGAAGGAAAGAAAAAAGCAAGCTGTTGGCAGGTTTATCACTGGGTGTTTTTTAGCATGTTCTGCCATTTTTTAGTCTCTTCATATCCCTTCTCTTTTAAATACAAATCAAGATGATCAAAATTTTCATGAGTTTTACTTTAATACTGGAATGTATTATGAAAATGGACTTATGCTTGTGGGGGGAATATGCTTCCTATAATAATTTGTATTTACACCTTCCTTTAGAGAAGTTTATTTAATGTGCTGTCTGCATAGAGATTTAATCTTTTTCCTTCATTTTAAAAATGTCTTATCATTATTTCTTCAGTAGACAATCAGCTACGATCCTTGCCTGCACAGAGGATTTAAAATCAACTGCAAATTGCTGAAGAATTGCACTTCAAGTGGTCTCAAGACAGGAGAAGCAGGTCTTCACTATAATGGAAGAGGGCAAGAGCTCAAAGAATGGAAATCATGACCCAAGGAAGTCTGTCCGTCTTGTCTGTGAGGAAGGCAAAACAGTCAAAGTTACAATTAATCAAAATTATAAACATAATAGAAATGACAAATCTGTGAAGGATGTTGGGAGAAGTTCTCCAAGTGGGAATAGCAGCAAAAAAAGTAAACAAAATGATGTTTGTTCTGAAAAACTAGGAGAACATAAATCATGCAAAGCAAATAGTTGTATTCCTGGAACTAAAGATTTGGGATCAAACGTTCAGGATCGAAGTCATGGAAAAGCAAAAAAATTTTCTAATTTATCATCAGCAGTGGAAAACCTGAAACAGACGAAAGCCCAGCCAGTGGGAGAAAATGCTCCAGGCTCCCATGTTTCAGGGAATGGGGTCGGTATGGAAAGCTCAACAGCTACTCAGAAAGGGAAACTGGTGCTGGAAAATCCGGTGGGAGCTCATACTTTGAAGACTAGTGTTGATCAGGCTGGTGATCCTGGTAAGACTGCTGCAGATCAAAGAAAGATGGAACATAAGCCTGATGACTTCAGTGAGTATTAGTTAACACTGCCTTATTCCATTTTCTTCTGGTGCAATTGCTGGCAGTCTGAAATGGGCTTTGTAATGTTTCTGTTCGTGTTATTTTTTTCACTTGTGCTAAGTTCCTGGTTGCGTTTGGAGAGAACATAATGTTAATACAAGCATATTGCTCAGAGAACAAGAGATTATGATAATAGCTGTCGTTTTTTCTTATGCCTAAGACCTAAACATCTTTGTAAGCTACTTAGTGTGTGTGGGTTTTAGGCAATTTTGTGGCTGTAGTGTCTTATGAAGGGGGAACCCTTCCTGATATCATTGCCACTTAGGGAAATGCCAGTTATTACTGCTTTTTGGAAAGATCAGGGCAAGATGGGCAAGAAAAGTGCTTATTATAGATAGAGGGGAAATATTTACTTTTTTTTCTGTCACTGTTGTGCTCCTTTTGTTACTAAAAATGTTTAGAATAGGCTTTGGCAGGTGGCTTTTTGATTTAGGGAGCTCTGGAATACGTGTCATCCATCAGTGGTTACCTTTATGAATGTGCAATTCTTACACATATTTTTCAATGTCAAAATTAAATATATTGATCAAGCTATGTCTCACCTGGTTAATTCCATAGCTCAGGATTTGTCACACTTCTTTAGAATGCGTTTTTTCTTTAATAGAAATTCTGTTTTAAGATGCCAGCCAGTGCAGACCTTGTGTTTGAAGTATTTCCCACAGCTACAGCAGTTGCTTGTATGGAAATACAAGGAAAATAATGAAGTGTGTGTTTTTTTAGCTGTCTTAATAGTGTTTAACAGGAAAAACAAGTTCAAGTGGCAGCATCCTGTGATCAGTCAGCTCTTTGTAGACCACCATTATGTACTGTGGGGACCATCTGTCACTGAGAAACCAGGACTTGAAAACTTAACTCAGCTTTGATTCCTTGCTACTCTGGGGGCACAGATCTCATTTGAAAGGAAAGAATAAAGAAAAGAAAAAACAAAGCACAAATAACCCTCACTTTTGCTTATGTAAAAGCAACTGGGATCATTTGCTGTAGATGTTTGTACAGATGAGTGGCCTGTGACCAATCCATAGGCATCTGGAGGAACTGGCCCCGTGGCACTGGGCTGTGTTTGGGAGCAGCAGCGTTGCAGAGTTCAGTGGCTGCTGCCTGTGGGAGAGAAGTGGCACAGAGCTTTCAGGTGTGACTCCAGCAGCTTCCAGGCTGAGGGCTGGGATTGCCTGGTGACTGGCTCTGTAACGTCATTTGGGTGAATGTCTTTGAGGCAGTTCTCTGATTTAGTTCCTTAACAAAATGTGTTGTGTAAAATAATTTTATGCCTAATATTTATTGTATCTGTTACATCAGGGTATCAGGATCTTCTTTACTCTGTTCTGCATGACAAACAAAATCCTTTCTTGTCTTGAAGAGTTTAAGAGACTGTGAATTTGACTGAAGCACAAAATTAATCTTCCTTTTTTGTTGTTGTTTTGATAGCACTCTGGGTAGCAGACTAATCTCTGAAGTATTTTTAAAATACTGATTAATTACAGGAACGATTTTAATGTTTAAGGTGATCTTGGCCAGTCTTGGACAAATAACTGGAATGTAGCTCTAATTTGTGTCTGGCTCTTAACTGCTCTGTACTCTTAATTCTCGCTTTTCCTCTCCTTGAATTACTCTGAAGAAAGTAACTATTTCTTGCTTTAGGTAAAATAAAGAATTCTGAATCAACAAAAGAACATACATTGGAAGCGGATTATTTAGAAAATGCTGGTGTTATTGATGAATCTAATCTGACAGTTGAACAGCAACTAGGATTGAAACAAGCTGAAGAACGTCTGGAAAGAGATTATATCTCCCGACTTGAAAAAGTAGGTTGGGTTATTTATCAGATAAAAAAGAAAATGTGTGTCCTCTTTCATTATCATCACCATATTTCTGGTTGGGTGGTATTTCTACTACAGCCTGCTGCCTCTTGTTTCTTTCTTCTTAATAATGGGTCACTTTCTGATCTAAGATATTGTCTCCAGTAGTTGACTAGTGGTTCATAGTGGCAGATGATATGGATTGGAAACTTAGTGTTCCTTTTGTGGCACATGTAGCCTTTGCAGAACAGTATTTTTTAATTTTCTAGATCTGAAGGGTTACAGTTCCAGCACTTAAAGAAGATTTTATCTTATAAGATTTAAGTCTGGTTCCCTGGAAACTCAGAATGCAGGATTGAAGAGAACCTTGAGCTTTCTTTAGTATATTACCTCTCACGAGTCCCAGTCCCTATATTGAAGATGACTGCTTAAAAATGTTCACCTAAATTGTTCTTAATATTATCTCAAGTGAAACAAATGTTGAAGTCAGTGTAGGTAACCCAGAAGTTTTTGTTAATGTCTAATGCAAGTATCTCTGTTAGCATTTTAATCCCTTATATGCTGTCCTAGGAAAATAACCAAAAGTTTATTTTTTTTTCCATACCATTCTTCGTGTGGGAAAATCATTCCCATTCCTGCAGTCAAACAGTCTTTAGGCTGTCTTTGTTAATTGGTCTTGGGGGGGTTTTAGTTCCTGGTTCATTCTTGTTGCTTTTCTCTATAGACGCCCATCAGGTAACCGGTGTTCGAAATTGGACATGCAATTTCAGCTGAAGTCTTACATATAAAGAGGAAAGCTGACTTCATCCTTCTGAAATATGGCGTTTTTGTTTAGGATCTCTGCTTTTTTAGCAGCAGTAGGATGTTGGCGTGTAGTTGGTCCAGCAGTGATCCCTATGGCTTTTCCTTAAGAATTGCTCCATCAGGTGTTCCCAGCCCTGTACGTTTTGCAGTTGGTAATACCTGAGGAGGAATGATACTTTGCTGTGATGATATTTATTTGGAACTTATTTAGTCCATTTCTCTGTGATCACTAAATTTTTGTCATTTTACATCTTCTGTATCCTCTTCCAAGTTAATATCTTTTACATTTATAGTCAGCACACCTTCTGTTGCATTTCCTAACTCTTCAACAAAAGTGTGGATATTTCTGGCCCCACAAGGACCCCTGCTGAAGAATACTTGGCACATGCTTTTAGGTACGAGTGCTCTGAGGACAGTTCTCTCGGCAGTTTTGATCCCACCTTACTATTCTTTATTTAGATGGTATTTATGGTCTCTTTTTGAGACCGATACTATGACAAGTGGCAAAATTTTTTAAAATTCAAATACAACATCTGCTGCTGCTTCCTCAAGAGCTATGACTTATCTTTAAAACAGCAACCCTAGGATTAGGTTAGTGCCATTTGTTTGTAGCAGATCAGGTTGTCACCTATGACCTGTTTTTTCCCTATGTGCTTATGAATAATTTATTACAGTATTTTTCTGAATGCTAATTCTGACTGGTCTCTAAAACTTTGGCTTGTCTTATTTAGCCCTTTAAAGATACTCTTAAGTTCCTCTTTCCTAATGATCTGGGACCTTCCCATTCTCTGTGAGTTCTTTAAAATACAACTGGCTCTTTTATATATTAGCTCCTTGAATATCCGAAGACAAATTTCATGAGACCTGGCTTATTTGGATGCATCTATCTTACCCAAGTAGTAGTCTGTAACTTTTTTGTCTTGCTATTTTGAGTTTTTGCCCTTTTCACTGGAGTTAAGCATAATTAGATGATTAAAAAAGTCTTCACAATAAAGGCAAAATAAAACTTATTACATGATTCAGCCTTCCTGAATTCTATTCTATTATATCTATTGACATAATACTGTCCTAATATCTATTCTATTCTATTCTATCTATTGACATAATACTGCAGATCAATATTGTAAAGAAATACAAATTTTTTCCAAAATACTTCTATTGCTGATACTCATTTTATTATAAAAGAGTGGTGAAATATTTTTTATCTACTTCAGTCATCAGACATCAAATACTTGACTCTTCCCAGGTAGCCAGGTGTAACTGTCTATAAGTTGTTTTCCAAATGGATGTTTAATTTCATCTTACTAGGTACCCATCTTAGAGAAAATAGGGATAAAGAGAATTAGTAATTAAAGCATAATGAATTTAGTAATTAAAGTAGTGTTTTAAATTGATATTTACCCTGCAGTAGGAGAGTATCAGACTCTGTTTTTTCCAAAAGCAAAAGATCAAACTCAGTAAGTGGAAAAACTTGCCCAAATTTAACAGTGGTTTAGGTCTCTGTATGGTAAGTCAAATTTGTTTAGCTGATCTGTGGTCCATCTTAGTGTCTTAAAATGGTGTTCATTCATTGCTATGTCACTATTTAAACATCTGGTGCTTTCAGTATACTTTTTGGTTTTAGTAAATATAGATGTATTAGAATTAGGCTGAAAATGTTAAAGTAGGTTTTTTCTCTCCCAGTTATAACTGATAGCAGTTATTGGAAAAATGCTAACAAGTCTGGAGAAAAGCTAAAGTGATTTTTTTGGAACCCTTTTGTCTCTGCAGTGAGCTTATCAAAAGCTTTCCAATGTCTATAGCTGTGATCTGTTAGAGCAAGAAAAAATAGAACTGCAGGGTGAGACAGATAAAGTGGAGTATTTGGGAACAGCCCCCTCTCTTTGCAGAGCTGGTCCTTTCTGCCTTTTAGTCCAGTAGGTCTTAATGGTTTCTTGGCTGAATAAACTCCATGGTATCTCCTCTTGGACCCTGGGAAAATAGTGATTTCCCTTCTTCCCCATCATCTCTGGAGGCTTGGCTGCTTCTTGCAGACTCAGGGATCTCCCAGGTGACCACTCTCCATTTGTCTACTCCATCTCTCCCAGCCTCTCTGTACAAAAAGGTGCTCGTTCTGCGTGTTTGTCCAGTTCTGAGCATCCCAGGGTATTCATCAAAGTGAAATGGAGCCAGCCCTTGGAGAATCCCACCTCGGCCAGAGCACAGTGGTTCGGAAGTGCCCTGTTCCCCCAGGCTGCCCAGCCCCACCCTTTTTAACAGGGCAGAGCTGCAGCCCTTGCTGGGTGTGCTGGGGCCAGGCCGGGCACCCCGTGTGACACAGCAGCAGAGCTGGACACGGCTGAGTTGGCGTCATTTCCTCATCAGAGAAAGGCGGGCTGAGATTTATCCAGTTATTAAAAGCTTCACCTGACCAGGGAATGGCTTACTGGCCTTTAGGTCAGCCTTAAGAAGCATAAACTCTTCAGCCTTAATCTTACCTCACTAAATTTACTGAGAAATGTAGCATTCAAGTCATCTCACTTCCTTCCCTTGCTCTCCCCTCTAGTCGTACAGGTAAAAATCCATTTCTGCTTGTTTTTTGAAGATTGCTTAATGTTTGCAAAGCACTTTGACATTAAAAGTGTTACATAATAGTTAAATACAGTTTATTAATCAAAGAATTGAGTTTTTCAGGTGCTACTGGTGGAAACATTTGTTTTAATCTATGGCCATTTTTCCTCAGCGCTCCCCAGAATACACCAACTGTCAGTATCTATGCAAGCTCTGCTTAGTCCACATTGAAAATATCCAGGGAGCTCACAAGCATATTAAGGAAAAACGTCATAAGAAAAATATAATGGTAAGTTAACAAAATTATGGCTATTTTTTTCTTTATTTTCCTCCTCTGTTTTTTTATTTTATTTTTTTATTAAAATTTTTTTATGTGGTTTGTTTTCTTTGGTCATGTTCATTTAGGTTAAAGTTTGTTTGCTGAGCAGAGGTCCGCAAATTTCTGTTTTCTGTTTGAGAGGAAGGGCCTGATGATTTGTCCAGGCAGAGAGGAAAGGACGTTTTTGGTCATTGCTTCTGAATTAGTGTCTCTGAGTAGTGAGCAGTTCATCATACTTTTAGTAACAGAATGCAAGGTAACTTAGGTGAGAAATGTATATAAATATGTTTAGTTTTTCCATTTTCTGAAAATAATGTCATTGGTAGCAAGAACTCCAGGGACTGGAGGTGCGGTGGGATATTTTTGGTTTTTTGGGGGTTTTTCAATTTGTCTGCCTTGTGAAGTTTAGAAGAGTTGTAGGAGGGAAGGATTCAGTTCACTCATCATTCAGTTCACCTGAGTTTATTAATGTGTTTAATATGAGATAGAGTTCTAAGGCTTACACAGAGAAAACCAGTTCCCTTATCAGATACCACAGTGCTATGTGGTTTGCTCTAAAGAACTGTTACATGCAAGAAATCCAGTAAAAAGTGCACAGATTTCCTTGCCAGCCCATCTTTGTAAATGCTGATGAAGAGCTACAGATTCCCCAGTATGTTGGATTTGTGATTTAGATGGTTAAAATTACTCTTTCTATATCCATTCCCCAAAATTCAGTCAAATTACTTTCTCATGTTTTCATGTATTTCTTGCCATACTTCTGTTTTTCATTAATGCTCTAATTCTAAAACGTGTGTAACTCATCACCTGGAAGACTCCAAATGCCATAAATCCATTAAATCTCAGAAAGTAACATTTTTGCATTATAGTCAGTGATTATTTGTAAAAGATCCTGATTCTCTTACTGTCTCCTAAATTGCATCATGCTTAAAAAAATGAGCCAGCCCTGTGATTGATCTAGAAACACTTTCTTACCATGCTTTTCATCTGGGCATGAAGATGAGAATTGAGCAATGAGATTTTTTTTAGCACTGAGTGGAATTCTGGAGGACGAGGAGCAGTTTCACTTTTTAACACTTACCCCAGATAGCTTTATGTTGTGTGCAACATTATGGTGATACCTGTGTAACTGTCTAAATGTTACTTCATAAAATGCTCCTATTTACAGCTCTAAGAGATACATGACAATCAAGTAATCTTAGCAGCATCTTTGGTTTCTCAACTCAACAAAAATCTTAAAGCAGTGACATAAAAAAAAATCCCATAGCCCTTTAAAAATGCTCATATTCTTTCTTACACTACATTTGTTCAGCTAAGAACAGAAGAGTTGAGAGATGCAGCCTAGAACTAACTAGACAAACATTTTCATACTGTACTGTGTTTTCTTAGTGTGTAAATATTTTATGGTTATTATTTATTTCAGTCATATCTTTCATGTAGTTGATGAATTCATGAAACAAGGGGTTGTTATACTTAGTCCCAAATGATTTGATGCATCTGGCATGTTCTTGCTGTTGGATTGGGTGCACTAAATCCAGTACTTTCTGGCACTAGCTGTTTAAAAGTAATGGGACCCAACTTCTAAAATTTCCTTGGAGCTAGGAATACCTTTTTTTGCCTCTGATATCTTTCCTTCAAGTACAATCCACTCTGAAAAAGTCCGTGTGACTTTTCCAGCTCAGTTACTTTTATTATGTAGGAGCAATTACAGCTTTTTATTTTCTTGGATGAATTCTGCTTCAGAACTGTCAGAAAATGTGGTTCAAGAATGGGATACAGAAGATTTCCTCCCCAGCTGCCAGCTGTGGAACAACATTCTCTGTTTTAAACACTGAGCATCTGCTGTAATTCCTGGGAGCCACACTACTGTATTTGACAGTTAGGCCAGGCAGAGTTCCTGCCTTTGAAAGTGTTTGGTCAGGACACCATGTAAACAGAATAACACAAATAGCAAACAGTGTGTTCCAATATCATACAATAGTAAGAGAGAACCTTTTTCTCTTAAAATACCGATTTTTACTTATATCATCCACCAATTATTCAGGAAAAGCAAGAAGAAAATGAGCTGCGGGCGCTCCCACCGCCCTCGTCTGCACAGTTGGCTGCTCTGAGTTTCACACTCATCGAGGCAGCAAATGAACAAGGCATCTCAGATGAGGACTTCAGAATTCGGCAAGAAATTGTAAATGAGATGGAGAAAATTATTCAACAGCCCTTACCAGGTATTCATAGTGTTTTCCATTTGCTTTAGGTGAAAATTTTTCATTATTTTTACATATATTTTTGATACCTTCATTAATGATGAATGAGTGCATTTGGGGTTAAGTTATCTAATATTGTACAATATTAATATATATAGACTTTATAATACAGGCTGGCAGTTGATTTTAGAAGAATTAACAAATGTACAAAAAGAGGAAAACATGATTGTGGTTATTTGTCCTTCTTTCTGATGTGTTTATTGATCCTCTTTAAAGTGGTGGGATAATAATAACAAGAGGGATAATATTTGGCATTTGCTTCTTTGCATTGATTTCTTGTTATCTCCTATAGTTAATACACTGGGAGTTTGAAATCGGATTTTTGGAGCTGCAGTGATGTTGACTTTGTGCTAACAGTGGTTTGGTGTTCAGTGCATCTGAACAGAAGAAAATATTAACCTCATTGCCAAAAAAAGTTTCAAATTTTTTATTTCATCTGTATTGCAATGGGTGTTGTTCTGTACTGTCCTTTTGTTTTAGAAATACCTTTTTTTTCCCCTTTGCACTATCAAAATACAGCAGTAAGAAAGATTTTGTTACCTGTGGGATGATCAGCTTTAGTTGTAGGTGCTCTATGAAGTATATGCCTAAGCATAAGGTGCTGAATAGAATAGGGGATTGTAGAGTGGAGGTTTGCTGATCTGTTTGCTCTATAATGAGTGGCTCCAAGTGCAAACTTCTGTTCTGGCACTCTAGTGAGTTTTCCACTGATAGTGGGAAGCATAAGACAAAGCTTTTTCACATAACAGTTTTGCATAAATACTCAGGAAAATTGTTGTTGCTTGTCTGGCTTACTTGTTTGGACTGATGAGCTTCTGTGGAGGTGTAGGAGTAGTGGAAGGGGAGTTTGTAATAGTAAATGACAGTTTGTTATTCTCCTTTTCAAAGCCAGCTATGTTTTAGTGAATGTGTTTTCACTAAGTTGTAAATTAGGAAAAATTTAATTTGTGCACTGTGTAGAAAACATCTGATCTTCTGGCATGATTTTCTCTTGAGCTCACATTAGAACTATGCAAAAATTCTTACTTCTATGAAAAGCCATTGGAAGAAATTGCAAATTATTATTATTAGCCATACAGACTTTCATTCTGAGAGGGCTGGTTTCTAAGCAGTGAAAATAGGCTTGAAGCTGTGTGTGTGTAAGATCTATTTTCTCTTTTAAGAGTAATTTTGTTGATGTTTTTGGTGGAATGAGTTTGGTCAGAACACACATAAAGGAAGATACACAAGAAAAGCCCTCTTTGCTGTGAGGCTGGTTGAACACTGGCACAGGTTCCCTGGAGAGATTGTGGACTCTCCATCCTTGTTGATTTTGAAAACCCAACTGGACACAGTCTGGGCAACCTGCCCTAGGTGACGCTGCTTGAGCAGGGTTTTGGATTTGGGAAGGATTGAGAACACACTCATTTTTCAGCTGATTTAAATATGGGAGAGCCTAATATCTATTACAGGAAAGTTTTCATCTGCAAAAATTATATCATGAATTGGGATAAATTACGGTATGGAATGGCATTTCTCATATTATTGCTGAGTAGGTACTTCCTAGTTAGTTTAGATCTGTTCTGCACCTTTGCAGGTAACTGTATTAACTAAAACACTGAATGGACACTGAGCTCTGTGCCTTGGATTATATTCAAGTTATGTTTTATGTGCATGTTTTGTAGTGAACTGTGTGTTGGAACTTGCTGATGAAATCAACAGATTGGTGCCTCATACAAAAGTCTGTGAGACAACAAAGGATTTTATAATTGACTAAGTGCTGCAGTGAAATCAAGCTGTAGTTAACAAAAGCTGTTATAGAAAATCCTACACTGAGATGGTGACAGTTATTGTTACTTCATATTTAATTTTATATTAAAAACAAACAAAGCTAGGGCTGCATTGCAAAAGATCTTCAAAACAGCTTGGAAAATGTCAGACATTTGGTGGTTACAGCGTTTGAATTATTTTTTTTCCTGTGATGCTGTTTTATGGAAATGCCTACCCTTCACAGGGGTGAGAAAGGGGTTCAATGTTCATTAATCTGAGAGGGCCACTTGTGAGGTGCAGTATCTAAGGCAAGGTATGCATCATCCACTAAAGAAAAATATATTTACTAGCGGTTAAATAATTATGTTTCTCTCTCTCTCCAGACTGTTCCCTGAGGATGTATGGCTCCTGTTTAACTAGATTTGCTTTTAAGACCAGCGATGTTAACATTGATATCAAATTCCCCCCTAAGGTGTGTAGATATTATCTTGTATTAACTAAGACTGTTTTTTAAGGCTATCCACATTTATTTCTGTTCCATTGACTTCATCTTCTCCTGGGGCACATGGTGTTAGAATAGCACAAAGCATCTAATTTTTGATTTGATGTCAGCTGTGCTATGGAGGAAGTTCTCATTGCTCTTTAGATAACTTCAATTCTTGGGCGATTTTTTTGTTTTGTTTGGACAATCTTATGCTAGGCTTTTTCTAAATTTTTTTTGAGTAAACACTGAGGCAGTGTGAAAATAATTAGCTCTGGATAAGTGTGCTTCCATGTGCTCATGATTCAGACTCTAAACTCTTGTAGGTTTGACTCCCCTCCTTTTAAAGCTGGGGCTGAAAGTGACATTTTTTCCTTTTATGGTTTCATCACTTTCAAGGTGATATCACATTCCAATTTACAGTTTATGGTACAAAATTCCTGCAGGGCAGTATAATTTACCTTTAGATAATGAAGTTGTAGGTTCATGTTTAGTGTGTGATACTAGCAGCACATTCTTGATAGACACTCAGCTGCTGCACTTGCACGTGTTTTAAAACGATAACCTTTACAGCCCTTGGGAAAGTCCTGACATTAAGTTCTTTATTGCTGTCCATTTCTAGTAGTATATGTTGACATGAAAATAGTTGAATATATGGCAAGTGCTTTTATTTCACCTTATGGAGTCTGTTAATGCAGAAACTAGAACAGAAGTGTTGACTAGAAAAGCTGTAGGCTAAAAAAAGCTGTAGGCTAAAAGAAAGCTGCCTGTTAGGTTTACTGATACCTGTTTTCATGGTGTAGACAGGTACAGTTAACTTTTTCATTAATACTGACACACGATTTCACTTTTTTGAAGGACACAGAGTTACTAGTTGTGCAACCCAAGTAGTTTTGAATGAAAGGTAAGATAAAATATTGGTCTCAATAATGTAACCTGCTCTGATTCTGTCATTGTAGATGAGTCAACCAGATGTTCTGATCCAGGTGCTTGAGATCTTGAAGAACAGTGGTGAGTTTTAGTTGCATCTCATTTCTACTTAACATTCCATCTGCTGCTTAGTTGGTTTTATGCTCGGTTTTTCTGTAAACTTAGAAAAATGTTTTAGTTTTCAACCAAAATATCTGAGCTGTTTTTATGAATGTGATTTTTATGAACACCAGTGCTTGTGTGAATAAGAGATGAGAAGCTGCAGCAAGAGAATGGCAGCCCCATTAGTCCAGTTCAGATTGCCAGAAGTTGGGGCAGTAGTGTCAGATGCCAGAGCAAAAAGGTTTAACCTTTTTGTAGGAGGGATTCTCAGCAGGAAACTCAAAAGCTGCTTTCCACTTGCATATGAAAATGTGTGAGAACTATTCCAAGGCTCCTAAAACTTGTAACCTCGATGTTCTGTCGGGAACACAGCCTAGTTGTCTGATACTGGTGGTGAGCATCTAAAGTAACCAGAAAATATTGGTACTGATTAGCCATGCAGCACTTAATTTGGGTTGTTTTGAAAAATCATGGTATAAATACAATACTTTTAAATACAGAATTGGGAAAACTGCTAAAAACTTTGACACAGAATGTGTTTTCTTTTCCTCACTGCTTAGCTGTCTACTCAGATGTGGAGTCGGATTTCCATGCCAAAGTTCCCGTTGTCTTTTGCAAAGATGTTAAAAGGTATGTGTGACTGAAAAAGAGTTTTAATGAGTTAGTGTGCTTGTTCATAGCAGCTGCTTGCCTGCACTCCTGACAAGAAGTATTACTGTAACATTCAGCTAACATTTGTATTAAAAGGAAACTGCTCATACACGGAAATATAATCTAGAAGGAAAGCTACGTTTTTTATTTTGGTGCTATACAGAACTCACTGGTTGTAGGAATCTGAAAAAGTTCTTTTAGTTAACTGGGGGAAAAGTGGAGTGGTTTTCAGTTATTTAAATTTTTTGCCAGCAGTTTGAGCCAAGGCTTTAAAAACATTTTATAAGATACACATTGCCAGAAAGGACACATCATCTGATAGTTTCAGTAAATTCCTAAGAAATAGCAGCCTCCAAAATGAAACATGATTGCTTGACTGGCCAGAGGTGTGGACTGAAACTCTGGAGAAGTAAATGCAAAAAGAGTGGGTTTGTCTTTTCCTGTATTTGTAACAGAATAGAAATAATTACTCTGAGAAGCTAAAGGAAAGGCAAGCCGTTCTGTGGGTTTACCAACTCTTAATATGCAGCAGGTCTGGAGTATTAATTAACTTATTTATTTGTTTAAGTGTTTGGAATGTAGACGATATAATTGGCAATTGAATTGTGTAAGATAACATAATTTAATTAATGGCAGAACTTAGAGTGAGTTCTTAACTCTGTTTTGTATTTTTGGCTATAATGAACTTCTGGAAGTTCTAGATGTAACTGGTGATTTAATAGCAAAGGAGAAGTAATTATATTCTGTAGCTTTTGTTTCAAAAATTCGGGTTCTTACACAGGGAGACACTGATGGGTGTTTTTATTATGGTGGATGTGATGCCCCACCTCACCCCTGCCCCAAGCATCATCTGTATCACGAAGTGATAACCTTTAATCTGTTCTGCATTTGTGATTGCAGTGGTTTGACGTGTAAAGTAAGCGCTAGGAATGACGTGGCTTGCCTTACAACTGACCTGCTGGCTGCACTTGGTAAACTGGAGCCTGTCCTGATTCCCTTGGTTTTGGCTTTCCGCTACTGGGCTAGAGTAAGTTGTCTAATTATCCCCAATACTTCTTTTTAAGCACTGTGCACAGTGCAGTGTGTGATATACCATGGATATGTTTGTAGAAAAGATTTCATGCTACTACTTCACCCCACCTCCATACGTGAGATGCCACTGTACAATAACACATTGCAGAGTTGACTGAAATTCTAGGTAGAAGCATAAACATGTCCCACAATCACAAAATGCGGTGAAACTGAAAAGAATAATATATGATAAGATAGTATTCCTTAAGGCACTGTATGAATTACTACAGTTTGTGTTTTGTCTGTACGTGGCATGGCATGACCACTGCAGTTTCTGAGATACAGGATTTTCTGTTTCACTCTAGTATGTTTCTCACATTTCTTTAGTATTTGTCCTTTTATAATAGATTGTAAACTAAACTTCTGGTGTTACATCAGAAAAGTAATTATTTCTTCTCTTACAGCTCTGTCACATTGACTGTCAGGCTGAAGGTGGGATTCCCTCATATTCCTTTGCCTTAATGGTGATATTTTTTCTTCAACAAAGAAAACCACGTATTTTACCGTCCTATTTGGGCAATTGGGTAAGTGATGTGGTAATATGGTAACCTTATTGTTAAAAATTGTTGGCGTTATTTCTGTGTTCTGCCACCTCATAAGAATGCAGAATTTGATTGCCAAAGAAAATAATAAATAAAATGCATTGGTACTTATTCCTCACACAGATGATGCTTGATGATTCTGAAGACTTTTTTAAAAGGCAGTTGTAGGCTGTATAGTTGTATCATCTGTGTTTTGGAGAAAAGGCAATTATTTTCTTCTTTATTTCTGTGAATTTCTGTCTCTGACATCTGTTAATCTTGAGGGGTATGAATACCACAGTAGTCAGTGTTACATTTGCTGAAAATTTGTGGTTGTGTGTATTATATACAGTCTTGTTTCAGAGCCACTTTAATTGTTGTTAGATCGAAGGCTTTGATTCGAAGAGGCCGGATGACCACCAGCTGAAAGGGGTGGAAGATGAAGAATTTGTACGGTGGGAGTACAAACCACCCACGAATGGTGCAGCAAAAAACTCCGTTGGAGCAGAAAGCAAAGCTAAAGTTGAACAACAAAAAGGTGGTGGCAAGAAGGCAACAAGCTCAGAAGTGGACAACCAAAGCAATGCAAAGGAGAAACATGGGATTGTAAGTCATGGCTTTGTTTCACTGAGAGCCATTCACTATCTCTCATCCCTATTTTTTTATTTTTAAACATTGATGTTAGATGGAACCAGGACAAAAAAAAGGGGGGAATATTCATTTCTTATTGCAGTTGAGCATTCTTGTCCATGTTTTTCAGTCTCTCTTAGCATTCAAAACCCCTCACCAAGTTTCACTGGGGCAACTGTGGTTGGAACTTTTGAAGTTTTACACACTGGAATTTGCTTTGGAGGAATATGTCATCAGCATACGGGTACAAGAGCTCTTAACCAGAGAGAATAAAAACTGGCCTAAGAGGCGAATAGCCATTGAAGGTAGGCTGATCCCTTCCCACTT
Source organism: Oriolus oriolus (assembly GCA_013400235.1). Taxonomy (NCBI): domain Eukaryota; kingdom Metazoa; phylum Chordata; class Aves; order Passeriformes; family Corvidae; genus Oriolus; species Oriolus oriolus. Next base: position 351,992 of record VXBT01004570.1, read on the forward strand.
CTGTAGTCATCCTGCATTAGCATCTTTATTTGCTTAACTTACAAACCTGGTACAAGAATCTGGACAATAAGTTTTTAAATATATATTTTGTCAGCTATTTAGTCTCTTTAAAGACAAATTTTCTCTGTCTAAAAAGCAGGGAAGGTCACTGAGTTACAGAGCAATGTATGGCATTCTGAATTGGCCTTAAGAATAGAGAAATTGGGTATTTGAGGAAGGCTAAGAAACCGTGTAAGGTGATGTTTTATAAAAGCATGAATAACTTTTATAAAAGCATGACTTTTGAACACTTTCTAGAGATGTTGCTGAAGTGGCTTATCTGTAACACTTGAGGCGGTGGAGAGGACAAAGAGAATCATACAGACAGAGAATGAGGTACAGAGGTACATTGAAGGATGAGTCAATAAGGTACAAGAAGAGTGAGAAGGAAAAGTAAAACAGAAAAACAAGCAGTGAATTCTTGAGGCACAGGTTGAGTAGTGGGTCTTGAGATCACTCCTGTGACTTTAATTTCCTCTCCCAATTCTTTTCTTCAATCACTTTTAGCTAGAGATTAGAAAAAGTAGGGAAGCGTTTACTCAACGTGTGGGGTGTAAGATGACAAATCTTTGAGGAAGAAATGAGAAATAATTTCAAAAAACCAGATTGCATTTTGGTTCTGATACCTGCTATTGTTGGGCTATTTGTGTTGTTGTTTGCTTTATGTTTTTTTACTTTTCATTTTTGCCTTTTTTTTTTTCAATGTTAAGTTTGTAGCTGATACTATGAAGTAACAGAATCTCAGTTTGGTACTGTCTTCCAGGCAAACTTATAGCAGCTATGCAGGAGCTCTTTTTGCTTGGAAAACATGTTTGATCTAGAAATCGTTAGGAAGGACTAAGAATGGATCCTGGTGAGATTGGTTCATACAATCCTTACATCCTTAATGTTACTCTTAGACAAGTGAATTTCTTAAGGGAAATCAAAATCCTTCTTCAGTGGAGGAAAAAAGGTTGTGGCAGGCCTCTATTTATTTTGCCTTTGTATGTTTATTTTAATTTCTAGTTTAGAAATTGACCATAATATAATGGTGCAATATACCTGTGGTTTTATTTTTGAATAACGGTTCAACAAACTGTTGAACACAGTTTTACTGTGTTCACTTACTGTGAACCTTTAGAATGGTTTATGATAGTCAGCCATTCATGGCTGCACGTGGGTGTGTTTTGTATGGAAAAATTCTGAAAAAACTTGTGGGTCTTACATTCTCTAAGTATATCCAAATACAATTCTGGATTATAATAGAAGAACCTCTTTTTAACTGCCGTATAGTTATTAGGGATTTCATCTGCTTTGTGAAATGCAGAAGTTAAAGATTATTAATTAAATTGTTCTTTTTCTTTCTAGATCCTTTTGCACTAAAGAGGAATGTTGCACGAAGTTTAAATAGCCAGATGGTATTTGAGTACATCCTGGAGCGATTTAGGACAGCATATAAATATTTTGCATGTCCACAAAGTAAAGATGGGATTAAATCCAAGCCAGATACCAAGAAAAAAGAAAAAGGGAAAATGAATAATAAGAAATCCACAAGATCTGAGGAGCCTGTAGCAAACTGTTGCCTTCCACAGGGGGACAATGTTGTAGATAAACAAGATATGGGAAGCGGATGTAACATACCAGAGAATGAAGTTGAATGTAATAAAGGGGTAGAAGCTGTAGCCAAAAGATGTACTTCCCAGAACATGGACTCTTCGCTACTTTCAACATTGGACTCTAGCTATGATGAAGACAAAGAAGAAGCTTTATCCCTTATTTCTAATGAATGCTGTGAATTAACAGAAAAATCACCTAAAGAGAGGGATGATTTAGAAATTTCAGTGTGTCTACCTGAGGTTGAGCTCAGCCACCACTGTAACTGCAGTGCACATCAGCCTGATGACACAAATTCCAGTAATGAGTTTTCTGATGCTGAAAGTAGGCAAAGTTTGGTAACGGAGTCGTCTCCGCAGACGAAGTGCACTGGCACCCCAGCTACCTCGCCCAGCTGCAAAGCAGTGCTGGAAACCCCTGATCTCAAAGAGGAAGGCAGACTCTCAACAGAAGAAATGCATTATGTGTTTGATAAATTTATTTTTACTTCAGGAAAGGTAAGCAGTGCTGGTCGTGTATCACTGGGCTGTTACTCTTAAGTCACTAAAACTAAGGGTGGGTGGATGGCGGGATTCTCCTGGTGATTGTTTCAGTCTGTTATGGGTGGTAGCTCTGGCCTTTGTAGAGTACTTGTTACTCAGGACTGGAAACCCCACCCTGCGTGACATTTGGATTAGATGGTCTGTTCCCCCATCTTATGCAAAGCTGTTTGATTTCCACACACAAAAAAATGCGGGGTGTTGTCTTTTTGGTTATTTCTTCCCCCTCTCTCCTACTTTCTTGTAGAATTTCCAGGTGCTTTTAGGCACTGTGAGAACTAAACGCAGCTTGTTGAGAGGTGTTCTGCTCTTTGTAGAGGCTCTGTTGTTGTTCACACGTTAACTGTTCTTGGTTGCTCGGAAATCTGCTGAACTGTCCTAAAAGGAAAATTGCATTTGTGCACTTTTTTTTCCTCAAAAAAGCCACCGACTATAGTATGCAGCATCTGCAAACGGGATGGACATTCCAAAAATGATTGCCCAGAGGATTTCAAGAAAATTGATCTGAAACCACTACCACCAATGACAGACAGATTTCGGGAAATACTCGATATAGTGTGTAAAAGATGTTTTGGTAAGTTCAAAAAGCACTTGTACCCCACTGTATACTGTGATCTGTAACCTGGAAAAATTAAATACTCTAGAGTCAAATAATTTATTTACAATTATTTACAATTCAGTAGGAAGAAGCTCTTCCAGGTGCCCTAGACTACAAATGGCATATTATTATACCATTAAAATATATTAATTTTCAGATAATCCATAGTTGTGATACCTTGTAACAGATTTCAGAAACTGATGTTATGTGGGACTTATCACTGTTTATAAAAAGCTATTGGTGTCCCCAGGAACCAGGCTTTGGGCAAAACTAGTTTTTGTGCTTGACAAATTCTGTGTCATCTTTCGGGGGTGCTGTGGTGGGTTAACCTTGGCTGGATGCCAGGTGCCCACCAAGCCACTCTGTGGTTGAAAAATTCCATGTCTTCAAATAAAATCCTGAAGACTTTAATGATATAAAAAGAAAACCACAGATTTAAGCAAAGCAAACATTACAAAAAACCCCTCATCCAGTCTTTTAATTAGCTGAAAAACATCTTTGAGGTGCTGAATGTCACATCTAACTGTGCTTTAATTTATTTTTACTTAGATGAATTATCCCCTCCTTTATCTGAGCAACAAAACAGAGAACAAATACTGGCAAGTTTGGAGAGATTTATTCGAAAAGAGTATAATGGTATGTAACAGTAGGTAGTGATCCTTCAGAATGCTTTCTTCAGTCACGTTGTCCAGAGCATAAAGATGTGGTTTGTCTCGTTTTATTTTCCTTGCTTGAAGCAGTGGCATCTCTTTTCCCTCCCTAAGTAAAGCTGTCTTGCAGACTTCGACATTGAACATCCCTTCATGCTATTCCATGGAAACGTCCCTAGAGTGGAGGAAGAGCTGCCAGAGTAGTAATGCAAACACAGGACTGCTGCAGTCAGGCCAGAAAGAAAGTTTGGTTGGGTTTAGTGTTAGCTTTGGTCGTGGGCCAAGGACTTTTGTTGCCTAGTCACCAGTGCTTGAGTATCTTAGAAATCTTAATGAGTTTGTCTTCGCATCCCTTATATAAAACAAGCAGAAATGTCTTACTGCAGTGATGGAAGTCAAGGCACAGAGATGCCAAGTGATTTTTGTGTAGGTGGTGTAAAACAGTGCTAAAGCCAGGTGTCAAACCCAGGTCTCCTGAATTCCAGTCCATGGAAGGCCATCCATTCTGCTGTAGCTGACCTGTCATCAAGGAACTGGGAATTCCAGTCCATCCACTGGCTGTGCCTCCACTTACTGGCAGCAGCTGAGGATTGAGACCTGTTCCAAAGCCTTGAAAAACTTCAGGTTTCCGATTCTATTAAAGTTTAGGAATTTTTGTGAAAAATTGTGAATAGGTGTTAGATCTGTTTTCCTAGCATTAGTGTCAGTTGAACAAATAAATGTATTATTTGCAGTTAGAAAAGAATTTGTTTTAACTACATAATTTTGCTTTCCAAGAATGAAAATACTTAGTAATATTGTGTTTCAAACAAAAATGTTAACAAAGCAATTGGGAAAGAATGTTTCATAAAGCGTTGTAATCTTACTTGCTTCTTGCAGAGTATGTTATGATTACCAAAACTCATTGACCAAATTTACCTACACAGGAAAAATATGCAACCTAGATAAACTCTGAATGGAACAAGGAATATTACTTTGGCTACCCTAGGAGTAGCTCTGTCTTATTGTGGGGTAAAGCTGTACTGGTGACTGCACATTGTTTTGATTTATTTAAAGCAGGAAAGTGCAGTTGCATACCACAAAATATTGCACCACATTTAGAGATGCCATTTAATGATTATAGTAAATGTAACATACCTCAGTTATAAAAAATTACATAAAAGAAGTCTTTATCCTGCCTTACTTTCTATAAATAATTTCTGAAGAATTGTGCTTCCTCCTTTATCAAAACTGAAGTCTTTGAAGTGACACTGTAAGCTTTCTCTTTAAGCTCATTTTTATGGGCACCTGCACATGACAGTTAAGCAGTATTTCATACTAAGCACTTACCATTCAACTGTAAAAAACTTTACCTTTTCCTTGTCTATTCTTTTGATCAGACAAAGCTAGGCTTTGCTTATTTGGCTCCTCAAAGAATGGATTTGGATTTCGGGACAGTGATCTAGATATCTGCATGACACTGGAAGGTCATGAAAATGCAGAGGTAAGAGTTTTGAAATTGATAAAATCTGCTATTTTATATTCAAGGATTCTTCAAGGTTTTTAAATTCAGTTAAGATTTCTGTACACAGGAAATACAGGATTTGCTAGTTGCACATTGACTTGTTGCATTCTGCACAATTGAAGGAAGATATTTTACTTTTAATGCCTGGTAGACACACAGTGTACTGTAGATGTCCACACAGAGCATATGAGTTCATGTAAATTCATGTGCTGGCTTAATGCTTGCTCCTTTTTGTACACAGACTTTTCATCTATGAAATATATGTGATAGTAGTTGTGCTTGTTGGAATAGGATCCATGTTTTAATGTCTGAAGCTGTGATATTTGTTTTCCCTAGAAGTTAAACTGTAAAGAAATAATAGAAGGTTTGGCAAAAGTTCTTAAGAAGCATCCAGGTAGGTGCTTTAAAGTATTATTTGTTTTGCAGTTAGATTTACTATAAATGTTGTTAATGGAAATGTTTTATGTACTAAAGTGTTGCTTCCCCAGGTTTGAGAAACATCTTGCCTATAACAACAGCCAAAGTGCCTATAGTAAAGTTTGAACACAGACGGAGTGGCTTGGAAGGAGATATCAGTTTGTACAATACACTGGTAAGCATCTGCTTGTGTCTGCTTTTGTGTTCAAAGAAAGCTTTTTAATTCTTTCTACCTTACCCAAATAACCATTTGTCAGAATAATTTTGAAACCAGAATGAAAATGCTTTTGTGTGTTTGTGTATTTCTTCTACATCATTTAAATTTGGTGGCCTGCACCCTCAGCCCAGCCCGGGTAGCTGTGTATGACCTGATGGCAGAGCAGGTTACAGTATGAAAGGCCTTGGTTTGGGGATGCTTCTGAAAAGCCACTAGTGCCACATCCACCGTGGCCTGTCTGCCATCATGAATAGCATGGCTCATTCCACCTTTCACCTGACACTGTTAAATTGCACAATTTCCTACATAACTGGCTCACCCTGATACCAGTTTAATTTTTTTTTCCCTTTTTCCAGGCACAGCATAACACAAGGATGCTGGCTACCTACGCAGCTATTGATCCTAGGGTGCAATATCTGGGCTACACAATGAAGGTTTTTGCAAAGGTAATATAAAAAGAAGGTACTTATTTGTACAATACAGTGTTTTCTGCTGCAGCCACTGAGTTTGCCTTTTGCCAATACCAGCTGGAGAGGAGACAGTAGAATGCTGTTGATATGAAGTGCACTTTCTTAAGCTTACTGTGCTTGATCTGATTGTGTGTCAAAATCAAATCCTGGTACCTTCTGCTATCTGTGGAAAGAGGAAGCTGATGAAAGGAAAACTTTTTTTTTCTTCAATTTCAAACCAGCTGCAATTATAACAAACAAAAAACCCCACCCAAGCCCCAAGCAAAACGGGGAAAGAATGGTAACTGTAAGATGTAGGGGTATGTGGATGTGCATGGGCTTCCCAAGTTTGCATATCTGGGACCAGCCCAGAGATTACTGCTCCTTTCTTCTGGCACACTTGCCTTGTTTTACTTAGTATAAAAGTCAGGAGTAGGTAGGTATGAGGTGATGAATGAATGCCTGAGTCTCTACTTGCTGTGCCTAAGACATACACTTGACTTTAAGAGTTTGAAAATGTCAAATCTCCTGCATCTTTTGTTACGATATTCTATCAAAGTGTTATACTATACAGCCTTTGATAATTGAAACATGGTGTTGCTTTTTATTCAGGCTGCAGTATTAAATACAGCACATCCAAAGAAAGCTTAGTGGAACTGGGGCAAATAAAAAATGGCTTATAGGGAATGCATCGTGCTACCAGATGTTCATGTAATAAAATACATCATGATGAATAAAATAACTTTGTGCCAGAATGGAATGGACATATTCATTATACTGTCACTGAGACTAGCAATGATTTTTTTTCTTGATGTGGTCACAGCAGTGCACAATATTGCCATGTCTCTTCTGTGTCCAGATTAAAAATGCCTTGTGTTGATAATGAATCTTACATTTTTTGGTAGCATTGCATACTATTGTGCATGTTCTAAAAACGTTACTGCAAAGATGGAATTTCCAAGTTGTGGGATATACGCTCCTGAATGTATGTGTATGGAAGTGACTTCATAGCTGTATAAATACTCTGTTTTTAAGCAAAATGCCTCCTCCTCTGTTTGCATTGGCAGAAAACCCAGGAACAGCTGTCACTGCTGCTGCTAATGTGAAAGTAATTTGTGAATCCCTGTTTTTTCCAGCCCTAGGAGGTTAAAAATGCGTTGTTTGATATGACACAGGCTCGAAACACAGGATAGCTTAGAAGCAGGTGCTGTGGAAAGGTTATACTGTAATGAGATACTCAAGCATAGTAAGGTAATTCACTGATCAGAGTCACAGAAAGCCTTGGGTTGGAAGGGACCTTAGAGCTCATCTGGTTCCAACTCCCTGACTTGCTCAGGGATGTTTGTTTTGCACAGTGTTCTGCAGGCTGCACCATGGTTTAATTAGGTATGTGTATGTTTGCTAGCAAAATGCCATGTATGGCCTGCATTGCCAGTACAACATGGAAATACTTGCTGTTAATGAATTATTTCTGAAAAAGGGGTGGGGGAACCAAAATAATAAGGAATCATAGAAACAGCTCTTGAAGCATGAGTTACAGAAAATTAAATTTTATGGTATTGAAACCTGGGATTTATGTTTTGGGGGTTTTGATTTGTGGGGTTTTTTTTCAGTTTGGTGCATTATAATTTATTTTTTTTAAGTATTTTGGCTATGAAAAGCTTTTCTGTTTTTATGTTAGACAAATTATGCTGTGGATTTGCCAGATGGCAGTTGACTCTTGGGTGCATTTATTTTTCAGGCTTCATAAAACAATTTTTAATTATGAGGTAAATGTATTTGCTGTTACTTACGGGGTTTCTGTTTGCTCTCTGACATAGCTGTTAGTCTTGAACAGTAAAATGTAAATTCAGCATTTTGTTTAAAATGTATTTTTTCAGCGCTGCGATATTGGTGATGCATCCCGTGGTAGTCTGTCTTCGTATGCCTATATTCTTATGGTTTTGTACTTTCTACAGCAGAGAAATCCACCAGTTATTCCAGTTCTTCAGGAGGTAGGTGTTCAGAAAATGAAGCTATGAAAATAGATGAACTTTTTCTTCAAGCCAAATATGAAAAGTCTGGGATTTTAGGATCAGGGGAGATGAATGAAATATGGGGCCCTTCTAATCAGCAGGTTCTTAACTCCCTCTTGGTTTTAGTAGGTAAAAGTTACCAAGAAAATTAGATCAAAACTGGGAGTCTGTTGGGCCTAAGTTCTGCTGTTACATTTACTTTGGGGTTTTGGTCTTATGATGATATTTATATGCTGAACAGGATAGAAAAATGGCAGGTGGTATGGAGAGAAGGGAATTATAATTATGAGACTGCACCAGATGCTCTTGAAATGTGAGTCCAGCTCTTCAACCAGTTATTGTCAGAAGCATTATTTATTACTCAAAACTTTATCTGTAAGAGAAAAAGTTTATTTTATTATTTGATGAGGGGAAAAAAGACGATTGATGCTTTGGTACATCTTTAAAGAAATACTTTACGTTCACCAGGAAACTTTATTAAGAAAATAATGTTCTGTACCCCCATTGTATGGGTGGGGAGAATATAATTATTCAGCTATCTGCCTCTTCCTGGATCCATTCTGGAACTCCCAGGCACATCTGAAAATTATCCCTTTCTGCCTCTTTTGGTTTCTGTGTGCAAGAGGAAAATTGGCTTAAGCATTGCTGTTGAGACTCGTAGACTTTCTTGCTGATACTTTAGTAGTGGTTGGGGGTTTTTATTTTACTGCTACCCTGAGAGTGCATTTAAATAACAGTGGAATTTCCCCTTGGCTGTACTAAAGTCAAAATGTAATAGAAATCATATAAAGTCTCCTTAGAGAATCTGTGGGCAAGAGAGATGTTGGAATCTTGTCAAGGTGATTCAGTTGTGTTTTCTTAGTTGCAAAGAACAAGTAAAAATTAAATATCCAAATAATTTGAGAGATACAGCAACAATGCAAAAAGACTTTCAAACTTTTTACCAATGGGAAATTCTGTCTGTGTAAGAAGTAATTGTTAAAGTATTTCTATTTTTATATTCTTTTTTTACCAAAAGAACTGCAAGTATTTTACAGTGACTTTGAATTAGAGCGGTAACTGTCACTCTCTGTTCCGGCAGATATTTGATGGCAAACAGATTCCACAAAGAATGGTGGATGGATGGAATGCATTTTTCTTTGATGACATGGAAGAATTGGTAATGTTCTAATTCCAGAAGAGTCACTAAAACTTAAACCTTGCTTTTCGGGAAAAGTAATAAATTTTTAAGAGCGTAATGCATAAAAGATTAATTTTATTAATTAATTAAACTTCCATATCTATAGTGTTGCACCTTCCTAAATGAGTCCTGTTTTGCTAAAATGAGTTTCAGCTTTTGCTTGGTTTATTTTAAGTAATTTCTAAATAACATGAATCAGGAAAAATACTTTTTATTCTTAAAAACAGTCCAGGTTTAGTCTTAACTGTAGTGATTTAACCTTACTTTAACCGAAAGAAACCGTTCATAATAGACAAGCTTGTAATTAGAGAGGTATTTCAGGAGTGCTGCAGTAACTGTTGCTGAATAAATTCTCTTCAATTGCACGCAGAAGAAGCGTCTGCCTTCTCTTGGAAAGAACACTGAATCTCTTGGAGAGCTCTGGCTGGGGCTGCTGCGATTCTACACTGAGGAATTTGACTTCAAGGAATACGTGATCAGCATCCGGCAGAAGAAGCTGTTAACCACGTTTGAGAAGCAGTGGACTTCCAAATGTATTGCCATCGAAGGTACTCCTCTGCTGAATTGAGTTTCCATTCATGAGGAGTAGGAAACTCTGTTGCTTGAGAGGCTGTTCTCTTTGCACAGGATCTTTATGTGAGGAAACTATAATCAGTGTTTTAAAAGAACCGTTGTTTGCCAGTCCTGCAGCTCACAAAATTGATGAGACTCATAACTTTTACTAAATGTCAGTGAATTATTGTTCTTACTGTATTATGGTTAGTCACAGTTTTAAAACTCTGAGCACCACTTAGCTATAATCTGCTCTGTGAATGCATTTGAAATGGAATTCTCTGCATTAAAGTAAAAAATTCTGTTGCAGCATATTTTTTCCAGCTCTGATTTTTTTCTCCCTTCTTTGTGCAGATCCTTTTGACTTGAATCATAATCTGGGTGCTGGAGTCTCTAGGAAAAGTAAGCGATTAATGTCTACTAATGATTACTGTTTTCTGAGTTGTGCCTTTTCTGTTGTTTTCCAATAACTTTGTCTTTCTTCAATAGTGACCAATTTTATAATGAAGGCATTTATCAATGGGAGAAAGTTATTTGGTACCCCATTCTACCCAGCTGTTGGAAGAGAAGCTGTAAGTTCTCAGAGTTTTTAGTATGTTTTTAATTTTCTTTGTCAGCTGAATTGATGCACCCAAGGCAAATCTCTTGTATGTATTTATCAGTTTGGTATGTCCAGTATATACTGTGTCTGCATTAAATGTGCATCTTAGTATTGGGCTCCTGCAATATAAAATTGAGAGGAGTGGTTGGATGGTGATGGGCGTTACTGGCAGGTTTGGAGAAAGTAAGTTTAATTTGTGTTTTGTTTTTTATAAAACCTATCACTGTACATTTGCAGAAAACTGCAAATTTGGCTGTAAAACCCAGAAACAGCTCTAGGAACTTTACTGGCTCTTCATGTACCTAAAGAAAACAGATCTAAGAGATGTTACATTCTATTTATTTTTCCACTTGGTGGAGATAGTAAGGATTGCTGCTTAAGCATGGAAAAGGATCATGATTGCCTTTTTTTTTTTAAGTTGACCTTTAAAATTTGCATAGTGAGTCAGGGTGAGGAATGTGTTCATGCCATATCATTTTGGAGAAAGTACTACTCTGTGCTACAGGGTCCAGTCATTGATGTATAAAAGACTACTATTTTTTTAATATGAGCAAATAAAATACTGCAATTGGTATTTTTAAGATCAACTTAGAAAGGTATTTTCTAAAACAGTTCAGAGGACTCTTCTCCCAGTGGCTTTGAACAGAACTTGAGTTTCTAAATTTAAAAAATCTTTTGAAAGCTTTTATTTCCTGTCATCCTTCCATATCTTCTCTTATCCATTTGCTTGCTTTATCTGTGTTTTTCTTCTGAGTTTGTACCCCCATTCCAGTCTTTCAGGCAAGACAGTACTTTCACGATATTTCTGTTGCTCAGAGGCTGTGTACTGTGGGCTTTGTAAACCTTTGTGCTGACACACATCAGAACTGCAGCTGTCCTGAGCACATTCCAGGGGAGGGGAGTGATACAGGTCAGTCTGCAGATGCTCCATCTGCTTCCCACCTGAGCGATGTTCTGTCTAAATGGATGCAGTCATGTCATCTGGGAACGGACATTGGCTGCCTTGGAAAGAACACAAGCAGTGACTCAGATACCAAAATAGATCATATGCAAAAAATTGCCCTCTGAAGAGCCTTTGGGGAGGCAAAAGGTGGGCAGCAGGCTGGAGCCTGGATAAGCTGTTCTGCAAATTCAGCCTCTGTCCCTGAGACCAAACAGCCCTTTTTAGCCCAAACTGCTTCATATCTCTGAAAAAGCTGCCATTATCCAGGGGAAGAAAAGAACCCAGTATAATCTCAGAAGTAGTAACATTCAGGGAGCAATAAGAGATGAAAGCTGACAATTTTGCTTTCATTTCTCAGTCTTGTAAGTGAATGGTTTATATATTTTATCTGTCTGATGTGCTTTGATAGGAATACTTTTTTGACTCAAAAGTGCTGACAGATGGGGAATTGGCACCCAATGACAGATGTTGTCGTGTCTGTGGAAAAATTGGTCACTACATGAAAGACTGTCCAAAGAGGAGGAGGTAAGTAATACACAAAGCTGTCGTGAAATCTTTGAGGTCAAATCATGAGGGATTTGGATAGTTGAAGATTTAATGGAAATGAGAAAATTGCTAAATTGCACAGAAAATCAGAGCTTCATATCTGATCCTTAATTTACCGTCCTATTTTTGCTTTTCTTAAGACAATTTCTGATAATCTCTTTAAATCTTAAGTGTTCATGGAAGCACACACAGAGTAAAATCAACAGTCTGTAGTATGTTCGTATGTAGTTAAGCTTAACTTAAAACTTAGATCATTAAATTATCTTTTTATAGTGTAAATTCAGATGGAGAACATATTACGTGGCTGCAAAATTTATCATGTGTTAAAATGGATTTCCTGTACTGATCATGTTCAGAAGACAGTATTGAATTTGAATTGTTCTGTAGATCTGATAACGTACATCTGCAAGGCAGGTAAAAGTTCATTTATTAAACTCTAGGGTTAGTTAAAACGTAAAGTGTTAAGGTGCATTTCTGTATCATCGTACTAGTGCCGGTCACTTGGTGATCTCGCACTTGTACATTAATTTCACTTAGGAATTTTGGGTCCAGGACTCCTGCAAAAGGAGTCCCAGGTCAATCTCTCCAAAGAGTTTAGCAGGAATTGACAGAGAATGTGCACTCCTCACTTTTTACAGCTTTGGCTATTTAATGGCTCACCCAGCCTAGTAAAGCCTGTTGAAGCCCTTAGAATGCTACTTAATCTGGGCTTTTTCATGTACTCCTTATGTTCAGGTATGTGCTCCGTAATTCTTCAAAGGATTCTTGGTCTCTTCCTGCTACAAAATCTTTATTTACAGCCTTTTGTTCAGTCAGCAGAGTTCAAGATACATGAAAGTGCACTGGAATCCTATGGTCACAGGTGGACTATTTCTTTCAGATGCTCTCTGTACAAGTACTAGCACATGGAATTGCATCACCTCTTTCCCTACATCTGCCTCAGGAAAAGAAGTTGTGATCTGCTCTTCACAAAAACTGCTACTACAGCGCAGCCACACAGAATCTCTCTCAGATTGTATATATAGCTCACAAAATAATACTAGTATTTAACAATCCTACAGATATCTTGTGGGAAAAGACCTTTACTTCTCGTCTTGGTTCCTGATGAGTAGTTCTCCTGCTGTATTAGAATTGAATGTTTGAAAGAGCCTCAGTGCTTTGCTGCACATCCTGTCTGGGCTCAGACACTGGCAGAGAAATGTGCCATCTCCAGTGAGGGGGAGGTTGTATGAACGAGCTGCAGCTCACTTGTTATGGGTATATTCTGACTCAGTGGGATTGCTGCCTAGAACTGCTCCCCAGCTACCTGGCAGGCTCAGCCTGCTTAACTGCAGGCATAGTTCTGCTCTGATAGTCAGACAGCTTTTGGACAAAGTCTGGGGAGCTTCTGAGTTCTTAAAGTTTATACAGGCTGTTAACCAGCCCAGAGTCTGAAAGTATTTTTTGGGATTCCTGAGATACCTGTATTCTGGTACAGCTGTTGGTTATGTAACCATTTCTTTTGAACATAACAGTACAACAATTCTACAGAGATGATGTATTTGTGTGTGTGTGTGGTTTTGTGATACTGCTAATAAAAATTATTGTTCAGGTTGAAGAAAAAGGAGAATGAGAAAGATGATGAAAAAGAGGTGAAAGAAGATGACAGAGAAACAAGAGAGAAAAGGTGTTTCATCTGTGGGGATGTGGGTCATGTTAGGAGAGATTGTCCTGAATTCAAACAAACCCGTCAGAGAAATAATAGTGTGCCAGGTAAGTTAGTTTATGTGTTAGGATAATTTGAAAGCTCCGAGATCCCTTTTCTCTAGATTTCTGTACAGACTTGGTTATTATCTTCCAAAAAAAATCCTGCAAGCAGTGTTACAGTGATTGCAAATACAGCTTTTAGTATGTGTTACTTTTCTTCATGGGGAGTAATGCCTCCTGAAGTACAATCTTTGCATGGGTGGTAAAAATGTACTCAGCAGTAATACAGTGTTCTTCAGGGTACTGCATTATTTGTCTTCCACTCACAATGGGTGCATTTAGAAGTAGTAATGGTAATAATAGTAATAATAATAATAATAATTGAATGCATTTCCTCTTCCAAATATTTCTCAAATGTTAGCTAACCCTCCACCATCTGTGAGAGGTAAGTAAATGTATTTTCAGCAAAAATCAGCGGTCTTTCAGTAACACTTCAAAAAAAGCATAGAGATGAATTAGGCTAGATCCAGCTTTCAAATTACTGATAGTACTTAGAGAAGATTATTGCAAACCCGTTCAAATCAGCCCCTTGGATGCCTGTGGTAATTGAAAAAGGAGAGAAAGCATTCATAAATGAACTTCAGAGAGAACCTTGCTTCTGTGTTCTGTTGTCCTTCAGTTTTTTTTAGTTTCCTTTCTTTGCCCCGAAGTTTCTGCTGTTGCTATTGCTATTTAAAGTGCCACTGCTTACTGCAGTAATGTGGAAACCTATATAAAGTATAGCTCCAGCCTGATAGCAAAGTGAGCCTTGTTCCTGCTAGACTTAGTTTTACTCAAAAATGGATTTTGTGTTTAGCTCCTATACCTATAAATGTGTGCTGCCAGTAGAGGGAAAAGTAGAGGTGAAAGTGATTTACCTACTCTGTGTCACATGAGAAGTAAGGTATTGCTGACTCCCAGTTCTGCTCATTATTCTGTCACCTTGTGGGTTTTATTAACATTTCTGTTCCTTGATCAGGCACGCAGCTGGTCCGGAGCATGGTAAATTCCCAGCTGGTGGCTGTGGGCCAGCAGCAGGTGGAGCGACCCCTGCGCACCAGGCAGTCATCAGAATGTGTAAGTTCTGTGAGGGGGGGACTGCAGGGAGCAAAGCTGTAGCAAACCAGTCATGCTGGGAGCAGGTTTGCACAGTTTTTTCTCAACAAATTCTGGACTTCATAATGACAACGTTGCACTCTGCCAGTTAGTGAAACTTGAATTTATGATGTACTGTGTCTTGGGGGGCATTTGTGGTTTTTCAGTATGGAAACCTCATAGTCAAGTTTGATACGAGATACCTTGTGATGCTGAAAGGCCAGATTAAGCTAGGATGCTTTTCAAATTCTCATTATTCTGGCAATGTTCTGGAGTTACTAAGGGAGATAAAGCATAGCTCATTGTTAACATGCTGGAGACTTAGGTTAGTGACAACCATGACTCTTTGTGGTTTAAGACATCTGTCTTAACGGAGTGTCATGAACAGACACAGAACACAGCTGAGTCATACTTCAATAAAGCCTGCCAGAGCACACTAGAAGCACAAGCAGAACAATGGGGAAATTTTTGGTAGTTTTATCCTAGAATTTGTTCAAATCTCTATAGAGCTACATAAAATAGTTTAATCTGCCTCTGAGTGGAGATGGTTAGCAGAGGGTGTTTGAGCAAATACAACTGTTGGCATTTAATATTTTTGGAGCAGACAGTACAGCAGAAATTAATTTATTTTAAGCTGTTAGTCTGAGAAGCATGTGCCTGCTAATGAAGCTGGCAAGTAAGCAAATATAGTAATCAGGGCTGCTGATCTCTAATGCTCTTTGTTCAGTTTACCACTTTCCTAACTCATCAGCAAGCATTTCTTGGAATGCTGGCTCCAGTAACAGAGACCTTATGACTTACAGTGTGCTTCTAAAGAGAGGCTGATACAGTCTTAATCTAAGTGAAGGGCTGGATGTGCCACAGGAGTATTTTTTTTAGGAGCCCTATTTTTTAGGAGCCTGGGGAATTGAAGCTGAATGTGTGGGTGGACTCAGAGGCAGATGCATCATGTGCACATTCTTGTGTCACCTGGATGTCATGGACTCTCTGTGTGTTGCATGGTTGTCATTTGGCCA
The DNA here is from genome assembly GCA_013400235.1 of Oriolus oriolus. Lineage (NCBI taxonomy): Eukaryota > Metazoa > Chordata > Aves > Passeriformes > Corvidae > Oriolus > Oriolus oriolus. Next base: position 367,671 of record VXBT01004570.1, read on the forward strand.
GGATTTCTTGGTGAATATGTTCTGTCCAGGAATTGTTTGAGAAGAACGGGAAGGGGGAATATTGGTGGGAGAGTGGGAGAGAGGGGGAGAATGGGAAGCAGATTGAGGTGGAGTATAATATGCCTCCTCTGCTGCTGCTGGCACATCCAGTGCGTGCTTGTGATGGGTTAATATTTGCAGGAATGTTTGTAGTCAGTGCATGTGCTTTATTTTTATAACATTTAAACTGTTCAACCAGTGATCATCTTTCAAATCCCAGGTTTTACCTTCTCTTCCTGGTTTGATAGAAAGGTAGAGGAGGCACTCATGCAGGCACAGCTGGAATAGCAGCAGGGGCAATCCCAGCTTCTGGGCTCTAGCTTTTGCCCAGGCACAGACACACAGCATGCTGCTAGAGGGGATGCTCTGGCATGGAGAGGTTCTCTGGTTATTGGACACAAGTGACTGCCAGTTTGAATGGACAGGCAATAGTGATAAGTCAGGGATAGTGACAAGCTGCAGAGACCTTTAACTCCAGGTGTTCAACAGCACCTGAGGCTCTTGCAGCTTGGCTGGGTGCTGTAGTCTCTGGAGAGAAGAGTCAGTCTCAGGGGGAGAATGAGATCTGAGATTCAGGTCATCCTCTCTGGTGTAGGTACCTGTCTCATTTGAATGGCTCTGGAGGCACTCATTCCATCAGCATCTTGTCTTGATGCTTAAAACCAGAGTGGGGAATCCAGGTACTGGCATTAAGTGTTGGTGGATGAACTGAGTAACTCTTTTCCCAGCCACTCCAGTTCTTGAAGTGGTTCTCTGTTTAGCTGCAATTCCAAACAGATAAAATAGCCTCATACCTATTTCTGTTGCTGGTGAAAGGGGAAGTTTTGTAAGAGCTCTGCAAAGGCTGTAATAATTGCTATTACTATGCCTTTAGCACCAGGATATGAAGGTTGAAACTGGGTTTTTGGAATTTGCATTTCTTGTTTAACAGATTTTTAAAAACAGAAGAAATATTAGGAGCTTACTTTGGAATTACTTAAAAAACTGTGCAGTAGTAAGAACCACTCTGTTCAGAAGTAAGGCAATTAGTTAATGAGATACTGGGCTGTAAATAAGTAGGGTAGGGAAGAGACTGATTAAAAATCAGAAACAAGTATGTAAGGAGTCTAATGAAGTGCTTGGAGCTAATGTTTGCTCAGAATGGTGTTTCTGATGGTGGGATGTGCCACATTAACAGACCAAATTGTCTGCTGGTGAAAGTCAGTGTCAGTTGAACTGCACTTACTGAAGCCAGCAGGAACTTGGGTGCAGTGTTTGGGGTGTTGCTGGGGAGTGCTCTGCCATTTTATGAATGCAGTGGGTGCTTATTAAAGAAAACACCATTAAGTAGCCAATGAACTAATCAGAAATACATACTTTTTTTTTCCTCCAGTCTGATTCGCATCAATCATCTTATTCTCCACAACCTCAACAATTCCCACAGAATTCCTCTCAGCCAGCCTCCATTAACCAGACTCAGCCACAATCAATATCCCAGTCTAAGCACGTTGCTCAGCCACAGCAGGGTGCACAGCCACCCCATCAGGTCCAGCTGCCTTTGTTTAACTTTCCCCAATCTCCCCCAGGTCAGTATTCCACCTTGCATAACCTGGGACTACTTCAGATGCACCATCACCACCAAATTCAGCTTCCCAACACTTCTTGGCCTATTCACGGGCCTGTTATTCACTCTGCACCGGGTAACCCTCCTCATTCTACAAATGTTCCATTTTCTATGAGATCTGGCAGCAGCAGCACCACAAATAACCAGAGCAGTGTAAGCTTGAATGATCCCAGTATCATCTTTGCACAGCCTGCTGCCAGGCCCATGGGAATCCCCAGCACTTCTCATGAGGGACACTGGCACAATCCTGTGACTCCAAACTCACTGGTGAACAATGGCACTGTGGGGAATTCAGGTAACTCTTCTCTGTTGTATCAAACCTCTCGCGCTTTGTGTACAAGTGTTAAGTGTTACAGGAACAGCTAACTCTTTTAGTTTGTTTTATAAAAAAAATGTGATGCTTAAGAAACCAAATCATGACTTTCACCTGTCTTAACATTTTCATAGGAAAAAAAATTAGAATCGATCACCATAACTTTTAGGCATTAGTCCTGTCTGCCATTAATGGCTGTGCAACAATGAGAAATCCTGCATTCAACTGAGAAACCTCCTCATCACTGTTTGAATCACTCACATTTCTGTGAATGTGCTGACAAATAACAGATTCCTTATATCAGACAATCATGGAAGCATTAAGGTTGGAAAAGACCTCTGAGATCAACCCATCGTTGTATAATTTATTGGACAAATGCTGAGGTTGCAACCATGAACTTAAGAAACTGGGAGAATCACTGTTGTGCAAGTTGAATATTGTCTCCTCAACTTCAGTGCAATATAATATGATCTTATCCATTCTTTTTCTCCTATGGTTTATCCTGCCACATTTAACTTCCATAATCTCAGTGTTGATTCCTGAAAATACATTTTCCTGTGACAAGTGGGCAACAGCCTCTTGCCTCATAGCAAAGTCAAGTACACTGGTATGTTTGAGGCTGAGAAAAAGCAGTATATAATGATTAAAGCCCATTCAGTTTTGTTTGCAGCATGAACTGTGGCAGCCCTTTATTTAACTGTTAACCTTTATATCATTAATCATTGCAGAGGTCTTCTGATTTATTCTAAGTGTGTAAGTCCTCCTATGTTTAAAAAATAAATGTGTAATACAGCGTACTGGTGCAGTTGTTCATCACAAGATGAAAATTCTGAATCTCCTGCCCAGCCTTTCTCTGCACTAGTAAGGTGATTGTCAGTAACAGTAGATTTTCAGCTGAGTCAACAGCTTTAGATGAGGAACAATTCACCAATGGGCTTCAAATATATGTTAAGGTGCTGGAGATACATGATTTTCTATTTAAAGCTTTGTGGGGAGTATATTTTAAAGGATACAGGAACTCCTACCCATGTGTTTTCTGTGTCTCCAGTGTGCTCTGTCCCTACCTCCCCATTTCAGGTCTTCTCATCTGTCCCCTTCTCCAGCTTTGTCTTTCCCTCAAGCAGCTCCTTCCAATCCATATGTCCTTACTAAGGTAGCTGCCTTCTTTCAGACAAGCTCCATAAATTCTAATTCCTTCTTCATTCTCCCAGTTTTCTTGTGCTGTCAGTCACAGTATTTTTTTCCCATCCCTCATCTTCCATCAATTTCCAACCTCATCACACTCCTTTTCCTAGTTCTCAATTATAATAATTTTCCTCTTTGTATTTGAATCAGTTTTATCTTCTTTTTGGCTTAGATGCCATTAAGGTGGGTGCACATCAGGGATGAGCTGTCTCCTGTCTGTTTGAAGCCTGGTTTCCTACCTCCTCAAGTAAGCTTGAGGAAACTTTGTCCTGGCTCACATAACCTTGACTTGGAAGGAGCTACTTTAATTTTCTTTTCAGTAGACAACTGATCAGAAGTAGGATCATTAGAACGATGAGACAGACAACTCTTGTTCATGCATGCTCCAGAGCTATGCCTCATGTTGTGGGTCCTGCCTCCTTGGATGCTTGATTTCTCATCCTTAATGTTGCAGTGATATCAGAATTGTAAATGGAATAGCTTTACAATTTGTATACTTATTTCCAAAATTTATATTTTTCTCTCCAAAAATAATTTTTTAAGTCAGTCCAGTAATCTAGATAGCAAGTTTCTTAAGCATGGAAGTGTTAGTGGAATTCCAGTGTACATCTGAGAGTTATTTCTTGCAGTAGGATAATAGCTTTCATGTCACAGCTCTGTCAGTGATAGTGGATATTTGTGTGGGATCAGACAGAGCAACACTGTTCAGCCCTTGTATTGTTCATCATGAGAAAGACATTAAAATAGTGAAATCATAGCTCTTGATTTTAATATTGATTTAATATCTCTCTTCCCAATAATTCTATTATAGTGAATAATGAAGTAATTTAGGTGGTAATTTTTACTGTTGTATATTAAAAAAAAAAGAGAAGTAGCACATCAGCCTAATCGCATTAAGTCCCCTGCAAACTGTTATTTAAGATGTAAATTGTATTTGTGACTTACTGTTTAATTATTTCAACTTGCAATGTGCTTTTCCCTTTCAATTGAAAAATAGATCAGGGTTTCCAAGGACAGTTTGGTAAAATGAACCCTCCTTCTGTCCCTTGGGACCATGGGACCCCTACCCATTTTCCTCTCCTCCGAGGAGCGTGGCCTTACAATATGCCTCAGAACTACATGCAGCAGGGAAATGCCAGCTACCCACCGAACAAACCTTTCTACCCTCAAGGTACTAGAACCAGTATGTGAATCAACAGCTCATGCAACATGTCTCTGTACTGTCTCAAAGGCTTTAAAAGCCAAGGAATCATGTGTCACTCGCTAGGCTCCCTGGAACCAGAACGAATCCCAGAGTCAAATCAGCGCTTCGGCTTCCTCTGTGGATGAATGAAAATCTTTGTGGGAGGGAAGGGTTAAAATAAAATTCAGTTCATCAGGGAACTGGGAAGGACTGACTTGATTTCAAATCTGATGTTTATGAAAGGTAAAGGTGTCCAGCATCTGGCAGGATGGGGAAAGGCTGTAGGAAAAAGACTTCTACTACCAGAGAAACAATGCTCGAATTTGACTTGCAGGATGTGCAGCTTCCATGTTGCTGGGGTCGCCTGGTGTCAAATGAGAGATACGGGCACCAAATCCTTCTTCAAAATCTGATCTATTGGCTCGAGCAGGGTTTCCAACTGAAAACTGAATTTACTTAAAATCCTGAAATTATTTTTGTTAAATAACTGAAGTAATGCAACAAAATGACGTATTGGTGATTCTTAGGGAATTCTGGACGTAAGGTTTAGGTAATTATGCATTGTCCCATTAAAGAGGTTAGTTGTACAGATAGCATTTGTGTCAGCCTAGTAAATGGCTTTATTTCTAAGTTAGACTCGTACACTGAATATAGCCAAGCACTGTTAAATATGTGATTTGCTGAAGTAATTGTAATCCATTTTCTTTTAGCTGGTCCACTGATGCAGAGTAACCAGCGGTTCTCGCTTCTGTCTCAAGGACACCCACACTTGAATCTGAATTACATTCAACAGAAAAAGTGAAATTGGATGGGATTGTGGGTGGGTGGGGGGAGGGGAGGAAGAAATTCAGGTTCTGATTTAAAATCTTAATGCAACATGTTTAGATACAAGATTATTTAAGACTGTTTTTAAACTGTATCATTTGTACATAGATATGAACTATAGTTTTTACTAGTATCACAAAACTGAGTGATACAAATTTCATCTATTTTATTACCCTATTTTTAAGGGGAATTGTGTTTTGTTTTACCTTGATAAACTGTAAAGAGAGAGAATTTTTAAAATTAAGTTCTTTATTTTCTATTAGCTGTATTCATACTTTGGTTGCTTCAGACTTTATATATATTGTTCTAAAAAAAATAAAATTAGAAGGGGATTTCATGTGTTTAAAAATTTGTCACTTCTATTCTTTACAGAACTATGTAGTGCCAAAAAACTTTTTAAAAAGAAAAATAAAACTGCAAAAAAAGGACATAAGACTTTTTCTTCTTCCCTAGTTGTATGCATGCTTGCTTTAACTGGAATAATAACAAGGGCTTTAATGTGGAGATCTTGGAAAGATGAGCAGTTTTCACAAGCATGTGCTGTTCGCAGCCACTGTAAACCTGCCACTCCCGGCTCCTGAAGCAAGGCCATGAAAAAAGACATAGTACACAAGGGCTTAACACAACTGATTTCAAATGTAGTAAGAGGAGAATTGTATCTTCAGTAAGAGCTTAATTTTTCTAAATTTTAAAAGCTAACTTCACTCAGAGAAGATAGAGCTGAACATCATGGTGTCAAATTGTGTTCCCAGTCAAAGGGAGGCCACAAACTATGCTCAAAGTAGTGGTGTACTGTCTTTAAATATATTGAACTTCTTACTCCAAAAGAATTAAGCAGTGCTTTGTACTACTTGAACCTTCTGAACTCTCTGATGGCAGCATCAGAAGCAGCAGATTACACTGAAGGGGGATTTTTACAAAGGACCCAACGACAGCCACATGTTGGAGAGCACTTTAGAGTGAGCTTTTAGTAAACACTGGATTTTGACAGCCTTGTTTCCTCTCTTGTACTGCTGGGAGCCCTGCAGCGTTTGTGACTGAACACAGACTTCCTTTGGCACATGACTGAGGGACAGTTTGACAAAACAATGCTGTGATTTGAGAATGAAGCCAGCTTCAACCAGGGGACATCTCAACAAAATATTATAAAGGAAACAGCCAGGAGCCTGTAAAGACAAACCTTCCTGTTTTATTGCTCTTCACTAGTTTTTACAGGCTTCAAGAAAAACAATTAAAAAACAATCCTTCGAGGGGCTGCACAAGGATGAGTAACTAACTACGTAAAAAGTATCCTTACCTTACTTTTAATAAAAAAATCCGAGACAACAAAACGAGAATGATCAAAGAAAAGGACTGCTAAAGCAGCCAGTACAGAGCCAGCTGTCCTGTAGAGCAAACAGGACAGCACTAGACTGCAGTTCAAAGCCCTTAAACTGTGGGCTGGGTTTAGTTTGTTATTCATTCCCTCGCCGACTCTTTTTGTGACTTTTCTTAGATCTGAAACAGAAAAAACCAAAAAGACAACATTGTAAAGTCATCTTCAATTCCCAAATTGCCCTTAAGAAATAGGCCAAGCCTTTACCTTTCAGGCGATTTGGAATGACTTCTGTGTCTGTGACTACGGTGATGCCCTGTGAGATAAAAAGGCAATAGTTATTTCCATTGCCACTGGAATTCTTTGTTTTACTAATGCAATCTGCTTCTAGTGACCAAGTGTACTAGATAATGCCCGAACAACCCTAGCCTTAACTAGGCACTCCTAGTGCCTAATTAATCTCCTGGCAAGTATCTGAAAACTTAACTCAAGACAATTTTGCAGCCATTAAAGGAGTTCTCCAGCTGTGCTTTCATGTAAGCAGCAGTTTTATCAGCCAGATTTAGCACCTGTGCTACCATCTCGATATGGTGATACAGATTTTTCTTGCAGTGGATGTGCTGCTGCTAAAGACTTGCCAGAGTTAGTCTGGAAGTGATAGAAATACCTGGAGATTTAGATCTCGATCTGTGGCGCCTCTCCCGGGACCTGCTCCGGTGCCGTCTCGGGCTTTTGCTGCGATGCCTCTCCCGGCGTGGTGAGGGGCTGAGGGAAAGGCAGCTTGTAAGAGAACTGTAGTAAAAATGCACATTGCTCAGCTTAAATAATAGAATTAAAGAGTACCTTCTTCTCTTTGGAGAGCGGCTGCGCCTGCAGTTGGGGGAGAAAAGAGAAAATCACTAAAAATCATTAGCAGAACAGCAGTTTCATTTCCCACATCCTTCAGCAACAGCACCAGGGTTCCTCCTACCCCCCGTTAAGTATTTTTGGCCAGTACACAAGGACCTGCTTCAGAACTGTGAACAACAGAGGCTACTGATGAGTTTTTCCTGGCTTCTTATCAGTAAAATGAATTAACAGGATTTTCTCTGCAGCCTGTGGCTTAGATGAAAAAACGCTTGGTTGTCCTTAGCATTTTCACTGTATTGTCAAATTTAGCTAAAGCTGGCCAGCAAGTTGAAGAGTTAGAGAAGGACTGGAAAAACAGGCAGAGGGGTTGGCTGTGTCTGTGCACTGCAACTCCTCACTTCAGGAAGTGGTTCTGGCTGAACTGCCACCTTCACTGCTGTGCTCCAGCCATCTGCAGCACAATAGGTAAAAACACTGCTCGAGGAAAGAGTCACCTCACCTCCTTGGAGACCTGCTCCGGCTCCGCCTGTACCGCACCACCGGAGATCTGCGGGGTTTGTCCAGGTCCCTGTAGCCCCTTCTGCGGTGGTCAGGAGATGGGATCCGTTCCAGCTGGAAACAAGTGGGGGGGAGGGGCTGTGAGTCTTGTTTCAGCAAGGTTTTAAGCTATCGGTAAAGATTTCTGAACAATTAATATAAATTGCAAAAGTCATCCACCCAAGCTTCCCCAGCCTCAAGTATTTCATGTCCAGGAGCGAGTTGTACTGCCCAAAACTGCCAATAGGAAATTCAAACAGCCACTTCTCATAGTGTTGGTTCTGAAGAAGTACAGGAGCACTGACTGATGGTCACAGGACCTTCCATCAGGAAAAATAGTTCTCTCCTTTACATTTGCATGTAAAACAATTTATCTAAATATGCTTAACAAAGAACAGATACAGATTTGTGGAATTTGAGAGACAGAAAAACTTGACAACTGTTTCAGGCTCTAAGTCCTCACAAGCTGCTTATATGAAAATATGTTAGGGAGGGAGGTACGAGTTGCCAGCAGCCTCCTGGCACCTCCCCTCATATATTTGTCATAATAAAGTGTTCTAAAGCGGTTCAGCTTTAACTCTCCCTTTCTAAAACACTTCACCAACCTTTTCATCTTCTTCTTCCTCCTCCTCACTAGATTCTACATCATCCATGTCTTCTTCCAGAGCACTAACACGAGGCTCAAGTTGCTCAGCTTCTTCCAGAACATACCGTTTCTAGGAGAAATTGCAACTTTATTCAGCATAACCCAAGTAAGAACAAACACCTAAGGAGGCAACCATAGCTCATACAACAAGCCAGCAGCCAATACAGCTACTGAACTTGATGCAGTTAGGAATTCCATAACCATCTACATTTCCCAACCTGCAGTCGAGGCAGGATGATGTCACAAACACGTTCCTCATGGAGTAGCTCATCAATAAATTCATCCACATGCATCAGCTCGAATTCTAGGGGTGAAAAATAGCATTTAAAAGAAAGAAAATTAACATTAGAGGTTAAAGTAAAGCTGAAACACTTCAGACAACTTCTGTCAACTGGGCTGGTTATGCCACAGTTTTCTAAATTTAAATTGCTAAATAGAAGTAAGAGTGTTTACCCCCATTTCTGTTCTGGCTTTTAATTTTCCGATAGTCATTGTACAGTGGTTCCAGGTACTTGTAGCAATCTATGGCAGTGCCTGTCAGTCTCATGTACAGTGCTCCAAGCATTCGGACATACCTGGAAAGGAAACCTTTGCATGGATCTCAGCTTCCTGCACACTTAGCAATTTGGATAAAAAAAGTTTTTCCCACAAGTTTCTGAGGAAAATGAGTACACTAGCCAGAATACACAGCCATTTAGATTTCCTCCATCACTTCCTCAATAATATCAAAAACATATATATACTTTACATATATCATGTTTGTACGGGGGCATTAGCACTGACAAAGATGGAACAAATACTGAAGAAAAAGTAGATTAACACGAATCCCTTAATCCAGCTCATTCCAAATACTTCAGGCAGTATATTATCACAGAGAGCACATACCACAAAGACGAGCCCTTTCAACACACCGGGTGACAAGGAGAGCAGTCTTGAAAGCAAGAAAAAAAGCTTGGTTTTGAGCAAGCACAGTTTATCAGGGCCCACTCAGAGCTAAACCCTGCACTGAGGTTTCCCTGGCTGTTTTGGGCACTTTCCCTCGGTACAACAACCCCAACAAGGGAAAAAAAAATCACACTACAACTTACTTGAAGTCTTCGTTTTTTATGAACTCCACGATGATGTCCTTCTCGGGCTGGATCTGCAGCATCTTCAGCGTCAGGCACAAGAAGGGCGTGGGTTTAATGTTCCCTCCATAGACGCCCCCCACGTACTTCAGCTCCATGGCCTTGTCCACCACCAGTTCGGCTGCGAGAGGGACGGGACG